>NW_023608517.1:0-210499 GCF_013339725.1 Rhipicephalus microplus | reverse complement strand
ATTAGTATGTGGGGTTTAACGTCGATCCCATAAAGCACCATATTATTATGAGAGACGTCGTAAAGAAGGGTTCCGGAAATTTTGACCATCTCAGGTTTTCTCAACGTGCAACGAAATCTGAGCACACTGGCCTACAGCATTGCCCTTCCATCAGAAATGACGGTGGGCATCAGAAATCAGCGTTTTTAAAGACCACAGGTTTTTATTATATTCAACATCAGTTCCGGTGTCACTGTGTTTTGTGTGATAGACCGAAGCTCTATCTCTTCTGTCATAACTATAGGGCAGAAGTAACGTGTTGTCTTTTAAAAGATTACAAGAAAACATTGACAATGGCGTTGATATGGCACTTAAAATCGGTTTTTATATATGACACGGGAATAGCAACCCTTTCTTATCGATTCTATCTTTTTGTGGACTCTGTCTTGAACAATGCAGTGGAAAAATTGGCTTACTGGCAATAATAGCCAGTTGGCTCTTCCTTAGCAAGCTCGGCGAGCCGCAGAGTCCCAGAGTAGGACTAAAGACTCCGCCTTCGTCCTCAAAGAACCTTATATTTACAAAACTTTTCACCATTATTGCGATTAGGAACGTTTGAAATCAAGGCGTTCTTGCCTTCTATGCAAGCTATCTTTTATATCAGTTCCATCTCGCCTAGCATTACGTAGAATACTACGAGAATCAATTAAATAATACTTATTGGCTTACTAAACAATGTGTATGAAGAGAAGCTTTTAATAACCTATGAAAACATGATTAGCTGAGAACAGAGAAGTGATCTCTCGAGTGAATGACAACGAACATAAGCAACATTTCCGACAATAATTAGTCTCCGCTAGGTAATTCATTCCCCGCGCTCTTTCCGTCAAAATCCTCGTACATATGACCACCCCTGTCTCATTTCCTATAGCATATTTTTCTCTTAATGCGTAGTACGCATTTTGTAAACCCAGCGAGAGCAAATCGAAGCTCATGGGAATGTCGTTGCTCAAGAACACCTGCTGTGACTCACGGTCGCAACGCACACGTTCTTTTCAAGCATCACCAAAACGAAACAAATTCTCATTCAACCGTTCCATTCCCGCCTAAAGCCTGCAAACATCTCACCGTAATGGCCGATAAGGAAACACACCCCACGCGAGGAGTGGTATTCACAGCGGCCAGACAAAGAAGATCGCTTCCAGGGGAACTGGTTTTATCATGGGTGGAAAAGCGTGCTCGTGGTCGGAAAATAGGTACAAAGAGAGGCACACACCCCAGGATATACTAATGGCCCCGGAACGAAGGGAAATCGCTTTCATGAGATGGCAAGAGCCACGTTCTTTCGAAGCACGACCTTGCGTGTTAGTTCCCTAAGCCACGGTAAGCTCTGGCATATCCGGAAGCGAATATGATTGCGGTGATCTCCATGAAGTAAGGTGACACGCCCGTGGATACACGATCCTCATTTTCGCTCTTGTGATGCGTGACTGAGAAGACACGCCTTCTTTTACACACCTTTAGTATATTCTGCGTGCGCCCGAAGACGCCAGCTAAGAGCAAGCGCCGTAGTTTAAAGATAAGAAGGGCAAAAAATATGCGAAGGTAGCTTGCTACTACACTTCGCAGTATGGAGACGCTGTGAACGTGTAAAATTAAGGGATCAGTCAAGGGGCTTGTCCGCGTACCCGTCGATCCATCAACACGCCTCAGAGTCGGAGTGCTTGGGTTTTACGAAGGCACTTCAGTTTTCCTGTCGAAACGCGCCACTTTTCAAAGAGAGCAGGACCGGTGGTTTTTGAGAGAGTGTGTCAAACTGCATCTTACTCTGTTTTAGATGCGAAGCCTTCTATGCAGGGGACTCTATACCTCGGCCCGAAAAGTTTTCTAAAATTATCTAAAAGAGACTGGCGCCGCGGTTGTTCAGCGACCAATGGGAATAGAGGGAAGTACATGTGTTTGCCTAGTCTTTGTGCTTGCGAGTTTCGAACGCACTTATGGCTTCGTTTATTGGAGTGTGTTGGTTTTGTTATGAATAAAGGAAGCGACCATTGGGAACTTCTTGACACGATTTGAAATGATGGGCTTAAAAGGTTGAGGTGTTGAAGTGCAATTGCTGAACGTTTGCCGACTGTCGTTTCATGGCAAAGCAGCTCCAAGTCCCGTGAATCGAAACAGAGCCGTAAGTACGAAGAATAAGAAAATGCGCGTAGTCTTCATATTGCACAAGCTTGCCGAAGCGTCATGTTTTGCAGCTCCCATAGACACTAACGCTGAGTGTGTTTATCAATGTATATATCATAGTCATCACCCGGCACCTCGAGTAGCCTATCAAGTGAAAACCTAGGCTCTCCAGCCCTCCATTGAAATAATTCACACTCTCCCTTCCCTCTAGAGTATTTAGAGGAGGCTCTATGTCTTGTCCCCCAGTCCTGCGGAGTCTACGACCCTCCCCTGCACATGCGCGCCCTTTCTCTCTCTCTCTCTCTCTCTTTCTCTCTTCTCTTCTATGCTCTCTATCTCTCGCATCGCAACGCCGACGCAAGTAGTGTCTGCTATAGCCAGTTTTTGATTAAAACAACTGACTGCTCGCACTGCAAAACATTCACAGGCCGTTGCGTATTATAGGCACTGGATCTTGACGTCCGAGGTAGTGGCGGTGCGAGATTTCTCCTGTGCGTTGTTGAACAACAAAAAACGCAGCGTGCGCATTAACTAAAAGCGGACGGTGGGTCTGCATTCTATCGGCGTCTTCTGTCTCTCATTGCCCATTAGCTTCAGCGATTGACATGTGCCATTAGGAAACACTGGTTCATCACTGCGTGCTTTGTGCCTGCCTATAAGTTTCTCTACTGCGCAACGACTGAATGAGCGCGAGCGTGAACGCCAATGCCACGACCAGTGTCAATGTTAGCGCCAGCACAAGCACTAAATAAAGTACACCGTCTCGCGCTAAAGTGAGCCATCTCCCCGCTGCTTCGCATTCACACATGGTTCGCTTTAGCGGAATATTGTGTAATTTATTAAAGACGATAGTCTTTCTTGGGGACCTTCGATGCAAAAATTTTGGTCTGTCTGTCTGTCTGTCTGTCTGTCTGTCTGTCTGTCTGTCTGTCTGTCTGTCTGTCTGTCTGTCTGTCTGTACATTGGTCTGTTTGTCCACTCTATACGGCATCGGGTACTTGAAACGGCCGACCCCATCCGCAGGGCCAACCAATGCTACTCAAGATTGAGCGCTCATGCTTACACAATTGTCAATTAAAAAGCAACAAATGTCATTGCCTGGGGCACCATAACAACACGTGTATATTCTGCATGTGCGTCTTTTACTATAAAAGGCATACATAAGTAATTTTAAGGACCATAGCGCTTATCCCGCTGCGCTGACCATGCAACGCTTGCACGGAACGGGGAGTGTTTCCAGCGCTTTGCTAAGACGAGACGGTGGTGGCACCTACCCATCGCCTTGCGTTCTACACCTTATCACCTCTGAGATGGGTGCGCACACTCGTCTCAGAGCCACGCGCTTTGTTTTCTAAGAAAACTGCCAGATGGTGCTCATGTCTCACGTGTGACGTGACTTGATGCGCTAGGTCGCCTCCGCTGCACGCTCGAGGCACTCTAACGCAGCGCCTCCAGAATACCCCTCACCTATTTTCTTGCGCAGAAGATCAAATAAATGTCTTGTTCACTCTCTTTACACGCAAGACTATCGTCTTTCAACGACCTTGCAGAAACATGTAGATACGGAGCCAATTTTTTTTTATTGTTCAATCTTTCGCTTACCGATTTTCATTTTTTTCTCGTATGGTACTTCCTGAAGTCCCAAAATAAACTCAGGAGAGTTCGCTTTGGAAAAAGCATACAAATGACAGCGCCAGTTTTTTTTTTTTTGCCAATGTGTCTTCTCTTAATTTCAATTTGTTGCTCTGCCCATATGATGCAGTCCTGCCGTTTGGATTTCCGATTGCTACATGATCGCAGCAATAGACTGCACTCTTTCTATGTCTGTTGTATTTTTAAGACAGGTTTTCAGAAAGTAAACTATTCTTTCGTGGTTGTATCTAGGGTAGCGAAGTTTTGTACATTTACTTAATTTTTCCAACATCCAATGTCATCTTTTCCTGCCCATGAAAGTTATACAAGCTTTCACATTTTTTTATCTGTTGTCATACTTAAAGTCCCTACTTTTATCACAAGACGGAAATGGTGGCGTCCAGCGTTGTCAATGTTAGTGCTGCGAAATTTCAGTCTGGGACGATGGCGTCATGCCTTTCAAAGGATGTGCCAAGCCCAGACGCCATGGGTAACATCACGTGAGATGCAGATTTCATCGCAATCATTGGTGGGATAGGGGATGGCGTTCTTTAATAACCACTTACTATTGGAACACTTAGGTGTCGAAGCCAGTCCAGAGTATCGAAGGTCATGCAGAGGGAGTGCATTGTTTCACACTATTTCAGTGCATGCAAGTTTAGTGCGACGGCGAGACGATAAAGATTACATGCAAGCGAGAGTGTTACTGTGAGATGACATAAAAGGTGCCCATAACAATAACGTTCAGCGGATATTAGAGGCATTATCTTATCAATTAGACTCGATCTCATTCTGTTCCCACGCACAGAACGCGGTAGCTGAAATGTATTCTCTTCGGAGATGCATACTGTCGGAAGGCTAGGTTTCAGTTTATTGAATGGTGTGTACTGGAATTTTCTGCTCGCAGTAATTGTCGGAGCCCGAATTTGGCCCATCCAGAAGTGGTTACAAATTCTTCGAAGAACGACCTTCAAGCTCTCTGCTTAAGTTCAACCATCCAACTGTCATGCCTGAGTTAGGTACTTTGGGGAATCTATGATGTACACAATTGTCCTAGTTCCTTCTTCGGAATGAAAAAAAATGAAATAGGCTCTTAAAGAAGCATTGCGCAATGCTAGTTACTCAAGTACAACGAATATCTAACAAAAACGAGTGGGTGAGTCTGCCAAGTTTTCTGTTCGTCAGTGCTCACCGTTGTTGGGCAGCAGTATTCGCTAATGGCTTTTTTCTGTCTTCCAGATCCAAAACCCCTTCTCTAGGTAGAGTAGCAAGTCAGCGATTTCCACACGTCAGAATAATTTTCTGTTTTTCGATAAAGAATGCTCTCTCACTTTTTCATGCGCAGCATGAAAAGATGTATAGTTTTTTACTAGCGGTTCTAGCGTGAGACATGTTCTTGAATTTGAGCCCAGCTGTATACAATAAAAACTTCTGTATGGTAGCCTTTTTACTCACAATACTTTAAGAAGACACGATATGATGAAGTTGTAATACAAAAATTTTCTCCATTGTAACGTGCTAAATTCGCAGAAAATTCACGTGTTTTGCAATAAAAAATTAAATGGGCGGTCTACTTGACAGTGACTACGAAGCGATGTGTAAATTTAGTAAAACCGAGCACCAAAGACCATCAATGCAAAATAAGTGCTGTCCCCGTTCGAAGTTTCTTGCATGTTAAGAGCTGGCCAGAGCCCTGCTGCTGTGCAGCACAAGCGAAATTCGCGATTTCGATTAGCAAGTTTCGATTGACCAGCCTCTTTTTGCTATTGATATGGCCAGCCTGGAGTTCAGCTGAAGTTTTTCTTAGTAAGAACTGTAGCTTAAGAACGTTATGTGAATACGCACCCAACAAGTACCGCACAAGCACTGAACATAACAGAAAACACACTAAAGACCCTTGATAAGATTACACAGCTAATGTCAGAAAGATTTAAACTTTCAATGTCAGTGTTCATGAAATGCCGTTTGTAGTAGCTCACAGTCGATAACTAGCATAAGCTCTAAGTCATGGAAAACGAGTATTTTTTCGGTCCGTAAGTACATACAATGTTTGCAGTAGATATTGTCAAAAGGGGAAATTCATTAATTACGGTCACTATAAAAATGAGAGGTGTTCCTCGGTGATTTACCTTCACAGAAAGCATTTACGAAAGGGACCCCCGAAAAAAAGAAAAGAAACACCCCGTGCGGCGTTGGAGGCGCACACAAGTGCACTCAAGTGTTTCTGATGATGTCATTGATGACAGAGCAAAACATAACTTCTACTTTGATTCCAACTCTTGTGGTCTTCGCTGGCTTCCATAACGTCACAAATAGACATATGGAAGTCTCACTCAAGTCATATTTCTCCCACATGGTGCATTCGTGTAAATCAGTGATTCTGAAGCAATACACCTTAAGCCCCACTAAACTGGGAACACAGACGTAAGAAATATGTTGTGGATAGGCGAATAGTGAAAGGACAATGACGACATAGCATGCTCTGGCGTTTGCAGTAAAAGGCAGGCAAAGTGATGCATTCGAGAGGCAATGGCTGCATTTCTGCGACCATGAAAGGTTGCGTTAGAAGAGGAGGGGCAAATACATTTTATATATGCTTACAAAAGAGTTCCGCCGATGTCTGCTGAGCAAGAGAAAATAGAAGTGACCAATCTACCAACTGGAGTTGTCTTGTCCTCCACGCTCTTCCTTACTTTGTCCTAGCCCCACCACCATTTTTTTTTCTATTATAGTTTTTTTTTCGCTGGCGGAAGCCTTAACCCGTTTCGTCGTTTTAGACACCACATCTCCTTCACCCTCACGTTGTCTTCTACAGATAATTCTTTTTTATTTTTTGCCCCTTTTTACTGCAAGATCGATTTCCTTCCTTCTCGATCAAGATTCAATTCACTTTGGTTCGCAACATGGAGGTAGTGACTTGACGCTCGGGGTTGCGCTGTATCGCTTTGGATTTCCAAAAGGGGTTCATTTGTGGAAGCTTTTTCTGAATACTCCAGATTGCATTAGGGGCCCTTCGTAACTCTAGCAGTTTTTTCGTCGGCAACCCTGGTGCCTTCTTTCCGACTCCCTTCTTTCATTCTCGGTATTTGTCTACGCTCCAAGCATCGTGTGTGTGCTAGCGCGATAACCCAATTTCAGACGCCAAGTTCTTGAGGTAGAACAGCCGGTGGCAAAGAGAGAGGAGGAGGAGCGGTGAGCAGAAAATGAAAGGGGATGCAGGGCAGGGTGCGATAACTGCACACATCGCGTGCCCCTATTTCAATATATAGGCTCTCGGGCATTTTATACGGAGCGCCTATCATGCGCGAATCATTGAAGCACACACGGAAAAAGCTGGAAAGTGCTCCAGCCATTACTGATTCGTACAATCACTCAAGGTTTCATTTTTTTAATCTTGCCTGCAATAAAGGCTGCGGCGTTGGTGCTTAGGCAGCCCTAAAAAAGGAGCATTAGAATTGAGTCATGCGTGTTTTTTGCTCACTCTGATACATTAAGAGTCTACATGCCACCAGTTATTACAGTTATTAGTGGATTAGACGTGCTGCCGTCGCAAACTGCTTTCAGAGCTTGCGATGGTGACGAAGACGTGAGGTACTTAAGAGTGCATCAAATCAATGGAAAAACAAATTGAAGCAACACTCGTAAGATGCAACGAAGTTGTGGAACCATAAAGGAGAGCATTCTTGGAAAATCGGGATTACCGCGTAAGAGAGATATTTCATCAGTTCACGGATCAAGCTGATAGGTCACCTTCATAACGCAATACAAGCACATTTTTGCCTTAGTTTCATTAGAGTATTGAGGTGTGGTGTGTTAAAATGGCAACCGAGGGCTTGTCCACTCTGCATTCTAAACACAACTCGATGCTGAACATGCCTTTAACCTTAATGCGTGTTTTTCAGCTGTAAGCGTCCTAAATATTTGTCGCCGGCACCTTTTCAAGCCCCTGGCTTAGCCTGTGTGTTAGCAATGGTTTAACGATGATCTCGTTAGTGAGGTGTTCAAATAACCAAGCATGATATGTCGTGCGGTTTGTAAATAAGCGTTGCTCATACAGCCGTAAAGATGCAGGAATTGTCAAAGTCACTATGTCCCTCAATGAAAAAACAATTTTCATGTTCCTTCTGTGTATTATCTACTCAGCGAAGTTTTCTATGAGTCTCACTTTGGAGTAAACACTTTGAGGTACTTTTAACTAACATGCAAAAAAGGACAAACGCATTCACTGCTAATACGAAACTAAAAGTTGTGTGCTATCAACTACAATCCAACAAAACTGGTCCTAGAATTATGTGTGGACGATAATAACCAAACTGCCGCCTTCATGTCTGCACTTTATCATCGATACTACCAGAATGAGTCATCAGATTTCAAGTCTGAGAAAATCTCGAGCAAAGCAAGCTTCGCCTTCTTGCGGAAAAAAACTTAGATTTCAATGAGGACGATGATATTCGAGGAAATGGAGGACACTTCTTTGAATAAACCGCAAAAATGTGTCTAGAAGGGCAATCACGCAAAAGTGAAAATTTCAATAACTGCAAATAACGTCTTACAGGATATGTGATGCTTTCTTCAATAAGAGAACACAGGTGGTCATCAATATTTTACTGTCGACAACCAACACGAGTTTTCCACCACCATTATCTTCTAGGTACTTTAGGTGTGATATTTTTGCGGCATCGCTGGTTTTTTCTCCCTTTTTGTAATACTACGTGAAACAAATGCCACATAAAACAAAAAAGCACTTACATTCGCCCCTGCAAGACTTTCATACTTGATCAACAAACCATAAAACAACGGTGACTTCGAAAAAGCTGCCTCCACCATTATTTCTCACGCTACGAAAAATGTGTATCTCGTTTCAATGCATTGCGTACGGCTTCCGAATCGGGGCATAAAAAGTGTCTTTCTCGCCTTTGCTAAATGCAGCTTGCAATATTGGGTGAACGGAAGTCCATCCACGAAAGAAAAGTGACATGGTGGTACTGCTTGTTCGTGGAGCCGTTTTGTAGGAGTGGAGCCAACACAAACACAAGTCTTTCAACTGACATGTGCGCAGGAGTCGGAAGGGCTGCTTCAGACTGATCTTTCGCGATAGGGCTCCATTCCACATGCTTGTTTTTAAGGATGACCACTCCCTCATGCTCCCCTATATCCAGCGAAGGATGTCTCGAAGTTATGAGCTGACAGATTGCGAAGGAAATCGTAGTTCGCCCTTGTCCCTATGGTTCATGTTCTTCCGCCTTTCCAATGTGTTCTGAACATTTATTGATTTTTTTTTTCATGACTGGAAACCTAGTTTACGGGAGTGCACGCCAGTAATTTATTTGCTATCGCGCACGCAAGTTGGACATCATGCAATTCAGAATCAGCCTATCACTGCTAAGAATTGTGTTCAAGACGACATCTGACACTGAGTTGCATTTACCATAAAACAATTTCGACGAGCAGTTCATGCTGCAGTTGGCCCCAGCTTTCCATGTTGTTATCACTGCGTGTCCTTTCCTTATTACTATCAATGCGCGTCCTTATAGAGCACCCATGCAGTCACCGTATCGGTTTCGAAGAACACTGGGGTAGACAGAAGCCGTTCTAGTGTTACGTAAACACAGCTGACCGTGACCACGCAAACTGTGACGTGAGCGCCGAGTTGACAGTTCGTCAGCTACGCCTGCACTTGTAGTGCAACGTCGTCATCATTGTCGTCGTCGTTATGGTCATCCAAGGACAACAATTTTTCGCAGGCCCGAGTCGCTGCCTTGTTAGACGTAGCGAAACACTGCAAACTTGACCCGCTTGACAGCAGTTCCTCGGAACGTGATAGTAACAGGGAAAGCTGGGGCCAACTGCAGCATGAACTGCTCGTCGGAATTGTTTTATGGTAAATGCAACTGAGTGTCAGATGTCGTCTTGAACACAATATTTAGCAGTGATAGACTGATTCTGAATCGCATGATGTCCAACTTGCCTGTGCGATAACTGGAGTCATAACATGAGATACTATCATTATGCCAGAGTACCACTAAAGCAGTACGAACATTTTATCGAGATCTGCTTGGGGTGTAAAACTTCCGAAAGTGACACACTATAGAGTAAATGATCCGGAGAGCGTATGCACGTAGATGGTCCGGCGCATACTCAGATTCCAGCGGGATTTTTGTGGCAGCTGTAGACTTGAGATGCAGTGCGCAAATGTGAGTTATCCTATGTAACATCCAATCTGTGCGCACACTGGCCCACAGAAATGTTGAAATCATTTTGCCGGTGAAAGTCAGCCGCGGTTAATTCACGTATTGTGGCGCCGAACTGTGACTGTAATGGAAAATAGTGAACAACGCCGTATAACCCCGGCGAATTCACACTGACCGGGAAGTGAGTGCCGCAATAATTATACAGGTCGTGCATAACATCGGTGAACGAGTACGACGAGCGGACGGCGTAAGATAGCACAGTCATCACACGCGAAGTTGCAGGCACGGGTATAGAAATTACAAATAGCACACGCGCAAGATGCGTGGCAGCAACCAGTCAACGCAAACTTTAGTTTGTTTACGCGAACACCGAGTTGACGTCGGCATTGCGTGCT
Organism: Rhipicephalus microplus; assembly: GCF_013339725.1. Classification (NCBI taxonomy): domain Eukaryota; kingdom Metazoa; phylum Arthropoda; class Arachnida; order Ixodida; family Ixodidae; genus Rhipicephalus; species Rhipicephalus microplus. Next base: position 200,118 of record NW_023608517.1, on the reverse strand, counting down.
GGTCCGCATCACACTCAGTGGCGTGGCATGCACTTCGAGTTTCATTTAAATAATTTATCCTAAATACGTTGTAAGGTATATTTGCCCTTTGGTATTTCTTAGATGTTGTGTATGTTTCTTCTAATATTTACCTCACTCATTATGTCGCCCATGAAATTTTGAATCAGTGCTCTTTTAGAAAAATTCTGAGTCCGTTTCTCGCGGAACCCAAACTCGATATCGCTGCACCCGTTTTCTTTTCTGCTTGTGTTTAAACATAGTCTCTACTTCAGTTGGCACCTGTTCTTGAGGTTCCTTTCATTATTCTGCTAACCAAGGCACTGCTCAAAATTTTCAAAAAGAACCGCAACTGACTAGCTCCGTTTTCTATCTTTATACTGAAAAAAAAAGCGGTGAATTGGCGTATATATCTAAGCGTTAGTTTCCATACCTCTCCCGAGATTTGCTTGTCCTAAATTTCTTTCGCTATTTTGTGTTCTTAATTACAGAATCATTAAAGCATCGGAGGAGTGAATTGATGCGCAACTGTCGCAATTTACTGCCGCAATATAGAGTTCTAGTGTACACTAGTGAATAAAAAGAAATGACTCGGATTTATGCAAAGCAACTCAACCGCAAACATGAAATAGTTCTCAAAGCGCACTGCGTTGTTATTTTTGTTATTACTTTGTTTACTCTGTTCTGTGATATATTTCTTGCCGTGTATCACCAGACATGAAATGTAAGAAAGCTAACTCGTACCGAAATGATTTCCAGCGCTGCTTCAATTCTTCTGCCCTCCTACCATCTCCCGCAGGCTTCTCATTCCGAAGCACAGACGCTGGCGCAAAGTTTTCAAGTGATTTTTAAGGAGTTCTGCTGCAGACATTCTCCATACGTAAATTTACTTATTAGGTAAAATGGGTGTGCCATCATGGAATCAAATGGTTAGGTCCCCCAGGGCAGATATTGCACAATCACACAGAGTACGCTGAACACATTGTAATACAGTTTCTAAATTTTAGACATACAAGTTATCTGAAAGGTATTAAACAAGTACTTGCGAAAGCAATTAATGAGCGTTTTAAGAATGGAGCAAGCCTTGTTATTTTTTTTCTGCCAGAAGTTTCTTTCCACGGGAAAAAATTATTGGTGAAGAAAAGTCTAACTAGTTCACTCTAAGGCTAGACACCATTAAGTAAACAATTCATCAGTAGCTACAGCCAGTGACGTATAGCCAGTGGGGGGGGGGGGAGGGGGTGACACATTAGGCCGGTGCTTCTTCGCCCGAAATTGCCTTTGCCATGGCATTGAAATCGGAAAATGGACCTTCAAGGAGTATCCTCCCTACGAAATCTAGTGGTGCTCCTTCCCTCCCGAAAAAACATCTGCATCTGTCCTGGCTGCTTTATAGAGAGGTAATACAAGGAGCTCCACCCCCTCGCGTGCGCTCGCTCGAACAGCTGAACTGGACCAATGATTGCATCTGTTCTACAAAAGACTCTCACTATAGTCGGTTGTTATATTCTACCTTTTGCCTGCTGAAATTTCTGCTGGTCGACCACTTTGCCATTCCCCAATAGGCTACTCCAAAGCCTGGCTCACTTGTACCGAAAGTGGTGTGAAATCCAGTGTGATCATTATCTTAAGCCGCCACTGGTTGAGCCTCGAACTCACCCTTACGAGAAGAACCTTGTAATGCCTGATTACTTTTCCTTCTTTCCACTGCTAGCTTATAATGCTGTTTCTGTCTGTCCCTGAAAGATAGGTTGTAATAAACAAGTACATGGCCCGGTTCTTATGCTGCACATACTATTTCTGGCAGCTGGATTACGAGTGGACTGCAACACACATGAAGGTAAATCAACTCAAGCAAACGTTAACAGTGCATGTATGAGTGCTTGGTTCATTTTTATTTAGGGACCATGTGCTCCAGAATAAAACTACTAACTACTTCAGCAGCAAGCTTTTATATTATATTTCCAGCCTGTTCTAAGATGACCCCGTACCACTGGTCTAGTGATTATGGCACTCGACTACTAACTCGAAGGCCGTGTAATGTAATCCAGGCGGCGGCGGCGGCTGAATCTTCGATGGAAGCGAAAATGTTTGAGGACCATGTGTTTAGAATTAGGCCCACGGTAACAAACCACAGGTGGTAGAAATTTCGGAGCCGTCCACTACAACGTCTCTCATATTCATATTGTGGTTTCGGGACGTAAACATCAAATAATCATATATATAATAATGCGCTAAAGTGGGATAAAATCGTGCGACATACAGTTGTATCGAATAATGTCACCAACTCCTCGGGAATTTCTAATTTATCTCAAATTTAAAGTGCTGACGCTATAGCAGGTAAAACATAAATTGAAATACGTATTTATTTGTTTAGAAATGTATTGTAGTTAAGCATTCTTAAACTTTTAAACGACTCCGGAGCGGATTTTGACAGAATACCCTTATCAGTTTGAAACTTGCTAAGCAATGTGTGCAAATCACTTCGCTTGTGTATTGCGTTACTCGTGGCTTGAAATTGCGCCACTCTAAATTGCCCTCAGCCCAACTTCAAGGAATCGAAATATCCAGCCTATTCGCGTGGAATAATTCTAATCGTATTAGTCGTGTGAGCCTTTCTTGATATTTGCGCCAAGCATTGGCTCATTCAGCTGTAAGTAGGCTAGTTCCGGTTGTCCTGGAATAAGAAGAATCAAGAAATAATAGTAATTCGCAGCAAATGTATGAAGGAATCAGCTTTGAGTGTTGTCTAATGAATCCAACAAGAAATTACTAGAGTGTGTACATTGTAAACAAAGACCAGATAACTAAGCTTTGAGTACTTTCGACGCAAATTCGAAATAAGAAATACCTGACAAATGAAAGGAAAAATACACCTTACATGCATCAAGAACGTTTAGGAATAATCCAGAGGAAGAGAAAGTATGTCTTACTAACAGTGGAGAGCAAAAAAAAAAAAAGATTAAGCTCGTCTTTTAAGGCAATCAAATTTAGAAAAGTATAGAAAAATGATTTGTATTCTTCAGAGAATTTATCGTTGTCTGAGGCTGTCGTATCCATAGAGAGGTACACAACCATTGATGACCTTGCGCATTACTTGAAGAGCAGTGAAAACGAGGAGTTTAGAGCAGCTAATGGTTCAAAAGGGGGATCGAAAAAAAAGGGGGGGGGGGGAGCGCCAGAATCATTACGTTGAGAATGCACTAATGGCAGTTAAGGTAGTGCCAAAAAAGGTGCTCCCATGATGTTCTAGAAGTGGTGACAGATCCCTGATGCATTTTCTCGATCGGTTATTTTATGCTGCTGTTAAATACAGTAGTGCAGTTAGAGACAAAGCGGTGCGTGCCTATGTAGAGGAAGCAAGAAGGCTCTAGCTGCACCACTTTCCCAACTGTAGCTGGGAATTACACCACGTTGATTGTCTGGAGCAGAGGTCGGCAACCTGCAGCCCACGAAGCACTATCATGCAGCTCCCAGTATGACGTCAAACGCCCTCTTCTTCCCGTATCACTTCCTACCTGGAGGCCGAGATAGCAGTTCTGTCCTAAAATGGGATGTTTGCTTGTCAACTGTGATTAAAACATTTAATATATACGCTGAAAATAGCTATGAATTCTAATCCAGTGCTGTATATTATTGTAAATTGGTCAAACTTCTGTACGTGTGCGATGCCTCCGCACCTTCCCCATAAATTTGCCATGCGTCCCGTCATTCTGTCAGCTCCATGCAGAATGACCTTATGTCTAAAAACGTTTCCAAACCGTGGTCTGCAGCACGGTAGTAGGAGAACAGGCTATGCATTGTAGCGTGGTTCTTTTAATGTGTTAATGAGTTCATTGCTAAGCTCGATCTATTACGTTGTACAACGCCACATACACCACGGAGCAGGAAACAAATACGTTTGTTGGATTATACAGCTAATCTACTCTCTCATTTGTTCTTTCTCTGGGTCCTTATGGGTTGCGATTCAGCCTCATAATATAAAAGGGGAGGAAGAAGGAGTAATTCTTAAGATTGAAATGGAAATAAAAATGAACCCCTCAACTGTCTGCAGCTAAGTGGGACACCTCAGAAGTGGTTCACAGAGGAAGGGGGGTGGGGACGTAATAGAATAGAGTGGAAAGAGGAACGAAGAAGAGAGCGAGAGAAGGTAGAAAAAAGGGGGATTCACAGATCATCTGTAAAAATCACACGGCGCGAATTCTTCAATTCGCTGACAAAGTCCTCTGCCGTCAACAATGTCCGGCAGCGCAGAAAGAGCACGCTTGACGTGCTCGCGGTGGCTCTTAGGAAGCAGGAGGTGCTCAGATGTTGCCCGAGGCAGGCCGAGAGCTTTGTACACTGCAAGCATCCTTCTTCTGTTCGTCTTACCAACTGGACAATAGAGCAAAAGGCAGTCCAGAGTCTCCAGGTCACCGCAGTTCATGCAGTATGGACTGCCATGCCTGGAGTGTCGATGTTTTCGCATTAGGCGAATGGATGATTCACCGAGTAATATTTATTTAATAAAACATTTATTTATTTTTATTTATTTAATATACAGCAGCAATCGCTGTTACAAGCTAAAAAATACCTCCTTCATAACTTTCCTTGCATGCTCCCCATTGGACTTTTTTGTCTCGCTGCGATGCCAACATCAATCACGGTGCCTTTTCCCTAAAATGATGCCCTCGCCGGACGCAATAACACTGGCGAAAAAAAAAACGCATTAACGTGGTCGGACCAAGGGAGGGCGGACAGCATTCGCGCCACCGCGCTGCTCACCCACACGCCTCTCGCGGCACAACCGCCAACACACCCTCAGCTATACAAACCGCCCAGTGCTTCCGGCAATGCAAGAGAAGCTTACGAACGAGGCGCGGATCGCTAGCGGGCAATTACGACACCCGTCCGACAGGCGTTACATCCGGAGCCCTTGTTTGACGGGTCGTATATTTTACGTGACTAGAATCGGCCCGCCCGCCAGCTCGCACTTGCTGTCTACGGGGCGTGAGAGAGCAGGCTCTCTGCTGGATTATATTAACGCGTGCTGCGGTCGCACTCTACGAGGCGATGGCTGTGACGCTGCTCCCACCACAACCACTGGTAGGAACAGGAAAGGATTCAGAAGAGAAAGAAAGGTGTCGAGAATAAATAGAGTATCAGAAAGTACGGTTGTTGGTATTTCAAGAGCAAGCAAATGGTGTGCTAGCGCATGAGCAAACGGGTGTGCTGTAATGGAAGAAAACTGTGTGCCAACTGGTCATGGCTTCTCGTCCTGTTGACTCACCAGTTCACGCTTGAGGGGGAAGTTATTTGGTTCCAAAGCACGTAAGGAATTCACCTGTAAGTAAACACAAAGAACGACAACACATGTTAGTACACAGGTTAGGTAAACCATCTGGAACTAAAACACGGCTTTCATGTTTGTAGTTTTCATTTATCAAAAAGCGTGCAGTGAATCTGTAAATCTGACAGAACTTGACAAGTTCTGTTCGATTATACGAGAAAACAAAACAATGCGAGTTTCGCATTGTTTAGAAACAAATTTAGACACTGCGTTCAATAATTTTCCGCCTACTACACTTGCAGTGCCATAGGCGCAGTTCACCCACTACTCAATAATCTCGTGTGTAGCAAGAAAGTAGTCTTATCGGCAGGAAATACTGAATGCTGATAGGCGCACTATACAACAGCTAGAAATGCTTAAGATGATCACATAACAACCAGTCACCAGCCACCACAGTACCTCGAAAAAATACGGAAAACCCTGCCATTCGAAATGAACGAGACAAAAAAAAACGTTATGTCTCACAATAAAAATGCAAATCATGAAGGTAAACAAAAAAAATATAGGCGTGAATGTATATGTGCCGATCGTGGTCATAACGCCCAACATTACGCATTGGCACAGAATATCACACATGCTTTGAGCGAAAGCAGCTTCCTGGTGCCTCTTTGGTGCCAGCCTGGCGACGCGTTCGAAGCCGCATAGGAAGGCAACGCATTCGAGTGCATACGAGGCCTTTTGGATCCAATGCGTGGGTCATGAGAAAAAGGAGAGTTTGGAGCAGCGCTTAGGCGAGGGGTAGAGAGGCATGCCATCATTGTCGCGGTGGTAAGCTGCGTCCTATTCCGAGAAAACTCGCGAGAGTGAGGCTAGAAATTTCATCCGGTCCTTCCGGCCAATCCACCCTAGCTACAGTAGAGCCTCTATCAGCTTCCTATCTTCGTTTTCTTGTCTCATCTATATCACTTTTTCTCACACTCCCTTTTGGATTTTCCTACGTTTTATTTTTGTCGTCTTGGTCGAGGAGATATCACGACTTTTTTTTTTTCGTAGTCTTCTTAGATTTCCTGGTGAACACTGTAGCATGAACAGCGAAAGAAATGCAATGCATTTGTCTCGGAAACACACAGGCGTGAAAAATGCACGTGTAATCTCAAAAAAGCTCAAATGTATTGCAACGAGCAAGGTTGCGTAAAAACACAGGTTATTATTCGAGAAACGTTAGCCGCAACAAGCTGGCACAGGCAGGAACCCGGCAAGCACGAGCCACACACGGACGTCAACGTCTTCTTTCACGCTGGCACAGAGCTGGCGCCACTTCGGTACAATTACTCCCCGCGCAGAAAGAAGCCAACCTGGCGACCTAGGGAAAGGACACGACAAGGGGGACATAGCACGGTTTGAGGCGTGATACGTGTACTGTTTCACGCCCACGGCAGCGTTGGTCCGAAGGTGGATCAATGGGCTCAACTTCATAGTTGACAGGAGATGTTTGCCGCACCACACGGCAGGGGCCATGGTATTTCGACGAAAGCTTCGGGGAAAGACCGGGAGGGGTAGACGGAACCCAGAGCCAAACCAGCATTCCTGGGTTATAGTGTACAGTAGACGCAGAGAAATCGTGGTGAGTTTTCTGGCGCCATTGGTCTTGTGCGGTAAATGAGCGAGCGAGTTGACGACACACTTCGGCATAAACAGCTGCTTCGGAAACAGGCGTCGCTTCGGAAACATCAGGCCTGTAAGGGAGAATGGTGTCCATGGAGCGTGATGGCTCACGTCCGTACAGGAGGAAGAAAGGAGAAAAGCCACTGGTTGTTTGTGGCGCAGAGTTGTACGCGTACGTGACAAAAGGGAGCACTTGGTCCCAATTAGTGTGGTCATCAGAGGCGTACATGGCAAGCATATCACCAAGGGTACGGTTAAAGCGTTCCGTCATGCCATTGGTTTGAGGATGGTATGCCGAGGATTTCCGATGGACAGTGCGACATGCCTTGAGCAGCTCGTCGACGGCGTTCGAGAGAAACACGCGTCCACGGTCACTCGATAATTCACGAGGTGCACCGTGTCGCAAAATGAGATGGTGAAGAAGAAAGGACGCAACGTCTTTCGCAGTGGTAGCAGGCAGCGCAGATGTTTCAGCGTAGCGTGTCAAATGATCGACGGCGACGATAATCCACCGGTTGCCTCGAAGAGAATTGGGTAGAGGACCATAAATATCAATTCCGACGCGGTCGAATGGTCTCGCTGGGCAGGTTAAGGGTTGCAAAGGGCCAGCAGTGCTGTGAGAAGGCGTCTTGCGTCGTTGACACGTGGTGCATGACCGAACGTACTGGCGAACGTGCCGATACATGCCGCGCCAGTAGTATCTTAGACGAAGGCGAGAGTAAGTCTTAAATACTCCAGCGTGGCCACACTGGGGGTCATCGTGAAAGGCAGCGCAGATGTCTGAACGCAAATGACGAGGGATGACAAGGAGCCACCTATGGCCGTCCGTCACGTAATTGTGGTGATACAACAAGCCTTCACGGACAGCAAAGTGTCTTGCTTGACGAGAGAGGGAGCGTGAAGTCGTTTCTGACGAACTGTGAGAGAGGACGTCGAGCAAAGAATTGATCCAAGGATCCTTGCGCTGTTCGGATGGCATGTCAGTGATGCTCAACGATGACGAATCGCAAATGGCAGTTGATAAGCAGGCAAGGTCATGAGGCAGTGGAGAACGGGATAGTGCATCGGCGTCTGAATGTCTGCGTCCTGAGCGATAAACAACACGGATATCGTATTCCTGAAGGCGTAAAGCCCAACGAGCGAGGTGGCCAGTAGGATCTTTCATGGACGCTAACCAGCATAAGGCATGGTGATCAGTGACAACATCAAACTGGCGTCCGTAAAGGTAAGTGCGAAATTTTCCTATAGCCCAAATGATAGCCAAGCACTCCTTTTCCGTGACGGAATAGTTGGACTCTGCCTTCGTTAGGGTACGGCTGGCATAGGCGACAACGTACTCGTCGCAGCCATCCTTGCGTTGAGCGAGAATGGCACCGAGGCCGACACCGCTTGCATCCGTGTGAATTTCAGTGGGTGCATTGGGATCGAAGTGGCGGAGAACTGGCGGAGACGTGAGTAGCCGGCGCAGCGCCATGAATGCGTCATCGCAGTGGGAATTCCAGCCAGAGAGGTCCGCGCTACGGGAAAGAAGCTGAGTCAGAGGGGCAATTATAGAGGCAAAATTGCGAATGAAACGCCGAAAATAGGAACACAAGCCTACGAAACTACGAAGCTCCTTTAGGGTAGTAGGCTTGGGGTACTCAGCAACGGCACGCAATTTGGCAGGGTCTGGCGATATTCCTTCTTTTGAAACGACGTGGCCGAGAATTGTGAGTTTGCGGGCGCCAAAACGACATTTATTGAAGTTTAGTTGCAGCCCGGCTGCCGTAAGGCACTGGAGAACTTGTTCCAGACGGGAAAAGATGAGTTTCGAAATTGGCCGAGAATACAACTATGTCGTCTAAATAGCAAAGACAGATGTGCCATTTAAGTCCCCTGAGGACACTGCCCATCATTCTTTCAAAAGTCGCAGGCGCATTGCAAAAACCGAAGGGCATTACATTAAATTTATATAAGCCGTCAGGGGTCACAAACGCCGTTTTTGGACGGTCTGGTTCAGCCATTGGCAGTTGCCAATATCCAGAGCGCAGATCCAGTGAAGAGAAAAACTCCGCACCTTGAAGGCAATCCAAGGCGTCATCAATGCATGGCAGGGGATAAACATCCTTGCGTGTGATGTTGTTTAGTCGACCATAATCCACGCAAAACCTGATGGAGCCATCCTTTTTTCGCACGAGGACCACTCGCGAAGCCCAAGGACTGTGTGAGTTCTGAATAACACCACGTTGCAGCATCTCGTCGACGTGTTGAGTGATGACGTCACGCTCAGTCTGCGAGACGCGGTAGGGGCACTGGCGAAGTGGAGTATGATGACCGGTGTCGATATGGTGAGCGACAACTGACGTGCGTCCCAAGGGAGGTTGTCCGTGGTCGAAGGAGGCGCGGAAATGGTCAAGTAGTTGAATGAGCTGATTGCGCTGATCTTGCTTAAGGCCGGTGTCTACGCTGCGCAATAGAACGTCTTCGTCAGGTAGTGAGGGCGCGGTGGCAGCTGTGACAGCATCCACGGACATCGGTGTCGTATCAGAACGGGCATCGAAAGGAAAGATGTCATCATAAGTGTCAAGACTGCCAATACATTCGCCATGCAATAAGGTAGCGGGACAAGGGAACAGATTGCACACGTACACGGCACTGGAGTCATCGGCAAGTGTTATGGCGGCAAACGGGACGACAAGGTTCCGGCGACGAGCGCATTCTTGTGACGGCATAAACAGGGCAGTTGAATCGGAAACGGAGTTGCACGAAAGAGATACCGCGGCGACCGAAAAAGCAGAAATGACGACGTCAGCGGCGACGATGACCTTTTTGGGTGAGCGAGGGAGATCTATGGATGTCGTGCTGAATGGAAACAGAACGAGTTGAGCACGAGCGCAGTCGACAACCGCATGATTAGCGGAAAGAAAGTTCCATCCCAGAATGATTTCATGAGACGCATGCGGAAGGACGACAAATTCAACGATGTAAAGCACTCCTTGAATCACAACATGAGCAGTGCATGTGGCAGAAGGTTGGACGTGTTGCGAACTCGCTGTGCGTAAAGAAATTTCAACCAGTGGAGTCGTCACTTTGTTCAGTTTGCGGCATAACACTTCACTGATTTTACAAATAGCGGCACCTGTGTCGACAAGAGCAGTTGTGGCGAAACCGCCCACAAACACGGCAATCTCGTTAGGGGGCGAAAGATGAGGTCTTGGAAATTTCGTCGGTGGCGCAGCTCTTGCCTCAGGAACTGCGACTGTTAGTTTTCCTCCTGGGCATGGTTGGAACGGCAAAGCATGGGGGAAGGAGACCGAAGACGGGGTGAAGGAGATCGGCGTCGGCTGAAGTCTGGTCGACGTGAGCGGGGGTCATGTGAATCAGGTGTCACATGCGATTCTGATTGCCGAGGTATGTTGCCGGAATGCTGAACATCATTAAAATAGAATTCACGGCGACGACAGTAGCGCGCGACATGTCCTGGAATACCACAGTTGTAGCAGACGGGTCGGTTATCCGGAGTACGCCAAGAGTTTACAGGTGCTCGAGGTGGTGGAAAGGGCCGATTTACCGGATAAACCGAAACTGGTGACCTGTAGTAGTTGGTGGCTGGACTGTATGAAGGGAGCGGCGGTTGGGCAGGAGGTCGGCGGACGGCTTCTGCATAAGTCAGCGGTGCAGCCACTAATATTGGGGACGCGGGCGAAGGGAGAGCCTCGGCAACTTGCGTCTGAATAGCACGGCGAAGTGAGTGGTCCAGTGTTGTGGGGGTCTCGTTGATGGTGGCGACAAGAGAGAGCTGTCGAGCAACTTCCTCCCGGATGTACTGTTGAATTTGAGGCATTAACACGCTGTAGTCGGGGCCACTGCTTTTGCACTCCAAAGCCGAAATATCAGCTGTTTGCGTATTAGCGCGACGTGTAGAAACTCGTTGCTTGCGCAGCTCATCGAAACTTTGACATAGCTGAATCACGGCCGTGACGGTCTGTGGGTCTTTGGCCACAAGCATATGAAAAGCGTCATCATCAATGCCTTTCAATATATTCTTTATTCTGTCAGCCTCCGTCATCCTCGCATCAACTCGCCTACAGAGGCTGATCACATCTTCAATGTAGCTCGGGAAGCTCTCACCATTTCGCTGAAATCGTCCCCGCAGGCCCAGTTCAGCACGAAGCTTACGCATGGCTGGACGACCGAAAAACGAGGTGACGGCCTCTTTGAAAACTGACCTGGTGGGGATGTCGGCTTGGTGGTTGGTGAACCATAGGTTGGCCAAATCCGTCAAGTAGAAGATGACGTGAGTCAGCTTCGCAGGGTCATCCCACTTGTTAATCGCGCTAGCATGCTCGTACTCTGCCAGCCAGTCCTCGACATCTTGATCTTCAGTGCCGTTGTATACTGGTGGGTCACGCAGACGAAGTACACCAGAACACATGACAGGTGGCAGCGTGGAAGAGCCTTGTGGGAGATCGACGCGCTCGGTCATCATGGAATGAGATGGTAGCTTACGGCTGCGGAGCTCCAGGACGTTACCCAGCACGTTTCCACCAAATGCGAGAGGTACGGGGATGGTTACCCCGCACCTCCACCAAATACAACGAGCAAGGTTGCGTAAAAACACAGGTTATTATTCGAGAAACGTTAGCCGCAACAAGCTGGTACAGGCAGGAACCCGGCAAGCACGAGTCACACACGGACGTCAACGTCTTCTTTCACGCTGGCACAGAGCTGGCGCCACTATGCTTCGGTACAGTATACACAATGAATAGGCCAGATACCTTACATGGAACGCATTACTAAATGTATTGTTTGCGTGTAGTTACAACTAAAGGTATGGCACAGTATTTTTTTCTAACAATCGAGGGGGTGCCTTTCTGAGATATAGCCGCAAAGACTGAAAGTGGGAATTGGTCAGATGGCCGTGAGATTGGTGAGCACGTTCTAACATGCGTTTGCAAGTCGCTCATGTTCTGCTCGAAAAGAAAGATGTCACTTGTGAAGCCAAACTCACAAGACCACTTTTTCGGCATAAGTTCTGGAACCATTTACGCCCCCATATCTACTGTTGTATGAGGAAAAGGTACATCGTTGATTTCATTCCTGCGCTACATAGCGGATTCACTTGAGGCGTAAGCCTTGAGGAAGGTAATATTATGAGGAACGTAACCGTATTCCCTTGTCTACAAGTAAATATAATAGTGAGGAAGTTCAACTAGTTAGCGAAAGACAGAACAGCATGAAATAGGTAAAGGTTCAATAAGCAATTTGATGTCATTAAGCGCGTGTAAACGCCATTTTCCTAGCCACACACTAGCGCCCCATGCAGAAGCGTTGACTGAGGTGAAATGTACAAGGTAACTTGCTTGCTGGGCTAGCGAATTCACTTGCCCGCTGTTAGATGTTCTGAAACAAGTAGATATACAAAACGTATTGCAGCTTTTGTCGCCTACTCTGTTTTACCGTCCTTTTGTGTACTTTTGTATATTCCCGATAAAGTAGCCGTGTTGCTCTTTGCAGTCGCACTGATTTAGCAACCCATGTATAACTGATAAACATTGGCTAACAACTCGCAACAACATTCGTCAACAACCAAGACGTGCTCAATCAAATATTAACTCGACTTCTTCCAATGAATGGCCTTTTACAAGGAAGCCATATATGACTAAGCGATACGAAAATCCGCCTAGAAACTTCTCCATTGACTGAATTATAAGCAGGATCGTTTCTACATCGTTTTCTACGTAGTTCCCAAGCACATGCACATGCACCTTCTTTGACGTCGTTCTTTCCGTCATACCCTAGCTTGCACCCCATGGCGGGCAGATGCTTGCAGGAGGTGGTGGTGTGGGCACAGCAGTGTGAACGTGTCAATGACGCCAACGCGTTCGCCACGACCAACAACCATTTTCGGTGGGATATACTCGAGCGACACTTTGGCTGTGGCAGTGTGGTCTACGATAACCTGTGCTTCGAGAACAACATGGATAACATCGTAAGCACCAGAACGGAATGATGCCATGAAGGTACTGACGTGGTAGTTCCCGGCTGCTTCCGACGTTGGTCAGTTTCATGTCTGTGAGCAACCAAGGAATCGCTAATGAAAGACAGTCTGCGAAATAGAGGCACCGTAAATAGCTGAGTTCACCCACCGATGCTTTCCCATTTACCCAAGCTCAACATCGTCGAGAAATGAAAAATAACCCCACGTCTGCCATTCACGTGTAGTCGACAATTAACGCACGGCAATGGACAAGATGCAATCAAGGGGCAAGTTGTGAACTTTCCGATCAACACGCATAATACCCTGAAATTTCTGCTGATGACATCGCAGACGTCGTAGCAATCGAGAGACATATTAGGCGCTTTCTCTTCGCAAAGCCTCCGTACAGGTGGCGCATCGTAAAGAAATGCAGCACCGAAACCGAGATACTGTAGCTAATCACCACCCCTTTCTACCAATATCACAAGATATGTGTTGTTCTGTCCCTTTAGTTGTTATCTCTATAGACTAGCCGTTTAACGAAGACTTAATTGAAGCCGCTGCCGAACGGATCGCGACAAGTGCGTTCAGTCCACCTCTGTTCGCGTTAGAGGCTATGACGGTGTTCGATAATGCAGCCGCGGACTCAATTTATCTCGTCAGCGACCCGTATTACCTAGCCGTTGTTTCTGGTAAAGGACAGGTACCGGTCTTCCTACGACGAACACGGGGAGTAACTGTCACTTCCGCACATATAAATTCGGTCAATCACACAAAATCACGAGCCTATCAACAACACCACGCTATTCTCGAAGGGCACAAGCGAGATACGGTGATCGGACCGTCGAGGCCTGGAACCGGTTCACATCTTCTATATGGTCCTGAAAGTGATCTAGTTTAACGCTGCAAAAAGGCCGCCACATTAAGTAGCAGCGATGTCGTATAGGCACCATCACTCGTCAAGAAATATAGAGAACGGTGACTTCGTGAGAGATGCGCTTGACCTGGACATGGGGTTCATGCGAATAGTTCGAACACGGTTTATTACAAGGAAGGAACCTAAGAAAGGGGTGTGCACAATGACAGGGCACCTTAGCATAGCAACGGCATTTCGGGCTGCATTCGAGGTTCATAGGGACCGTTTATTTAACACCTCGAACGCGTCACGGCACACGGCTATCGAACGTGTTTCCCGAAGTTTGAACAATAATATTTTGGCATGTGCGACATATTTTAACAGGCTCTCAACATCATCCTTAACATCCTCAGAGAACGGTGAATATCGCCGTTCAAATGATACCACTAGTTGAGAAAGGCTAATGCTCTTCACGATCAACCCATCGCTTAATACCCGGCCCGCACGTTTAAGCTTCCCTGGTAAACCATCCGTATGACGTCCTTAATCGTCAACCATTTTTTTTTCTAAACACAGGCGGTGAACTTATTTACTGGCCAATAATGAGTGAAATTTTTCGCTCCCTGACGATGAATTCGTATTCTCTTGGTCGATCTGTATCGTATTTGCGCGTTGCACTGATCATTTCAGAGCTACTCGTGGCGTGCCAGATTTTGCTCGCTTGCTCCGCCACCAAGTCCCGGATTTTGGGCAGAAATACGGCAAGCAGGATCCGTCTATTTGCCATCATTCTTCGTCGCACTTTTCGACGACTGTCAAAGTTGCCATAGAATTGTGCACATGCGGAAGCAGGAACAGTTTATACGAGCGCATGAATGACACTCGGTGTATATTTAAGATATTTATTTCGATGTTTCACTGCTAAATTTGGCTAGGTGCAATCTGACTGCTAGCTCCAGGATCACTCCCTGCTTTCCAAGCACTCGTTTCACGTGAAAGATGCTACTTTCTTTCTGAATAGCCGAGGCAAAGTAAAAAATTTTGATAAAGTGAGGAAAGGATTTCTGAAGTTAGATATTTTCACAAACCACATATTGGTACAATGGTTCATATAACGAGTAATGTTTACTTGAATGATACTTGTGCTTAAATAAATTCCTGTCATAGTAAAAAAAAGATTCACCTGCAAGAAAGATGTAGATACAAGCAGAGAAAAATAGCACGTGTCTTATTATCAGAACTTGCCATCTTCAAGAAATTGAGTATAATAAATATATTAGGTGTGAAGCACCTCATATATTTTTGGCTTGTGGGCGTCTAGTGCCATCACGGTGTGTTATGTAGACCCGGTCTGTCATCAAATGAATGAGTGTGCGCCAAGACAATTTGGTAAATCCTTCTACTCGACATTGGTCCACTAAAAGTGAAGGTGCCAACAGATAGCAAAGCAAATAGCTGACGAGGTTCGTGGAGCTGAAACACCCTTTCCTACATGACACAGAGAATTGAAACTGGGTACGTAGTGAAGAAGCACCCCCTTAGGGTAAACGGGATTTCAACGCAGTTTTCTAACAATGTTAATGCAGTGCAACTATCCTTTGCAATGTGCCCGGTTTTAGGATTGGCCCCATTATTGCCTTCCGAAAGAAACATCTCTCAAATCAGTGCATGATTCGTCCCCTCCTTTCCTGGTTTCACGGTGGTGGGGCTGAAACAACCTTCCCTACTGGTTTTGCCCTATTTCATAAACGTCCTTGATAACGCTGGCCCGGCAATGTTTCTGATAGTAATCGAGCATTGCCTAGTCCGCCAAGCGCAGCATGAATCACCCGCTTCTCAGTAATGTACAGGCACAGCTGGGATGAGTGAGCGTATTGTCACAGCTGAAGATACCCCAAGCCAAGTGCTGCACAAATACCAAGACCGCCGTCATTATAAGTGTGAAACACGAATTCGTCACCTGTACACAGGAACAAGGGGTGCGCTCTCTAAACAGCAAAGTCAACCATTAGAAGAGAGAAACCCGAGGCTGTTTCGAAGGTTCAAGGAGCATTTCAGTAGTATAAATATGAGGAAACGAGAAAAAAAATTGGCCCCACATCTGCACGTTAATCTGCAAATCTCGTCGGAAGATGATAGTCTTGCGTGTGGAGAACGTGAACAATGTATTTGATGTTCTGCGCAAGAAAATCGGTGAATGGTATTCTGGAGGCGCTGCATTAGAGTGCCTCGAGCGTGCATGCGGAGGCGAACGAGCGCATCAAGGCACGTCACACGTGAGACATAAGCGCTATCTGGCAGTTTTATTGGAAAACGAAGCGCGTGGTTTTGGGACGGGTGTGCGCGCCCGTCTCGGAGGTGATAAGGTGTAGAACGCAAGGCGACGGGTAGGTGCCACCACCGTCTCGTCTTAGCAAAGCGTTGGAAACACTCGCCTTTTCGTGCAAGCGTTGCATGGTCAGCGCAGCGTCATAAGCGCTATGATCGTTAAAATTACTTATGTATGGTTTTCTAGTAAAAGATGCACATGCAGAATATATACGTGTTGTTATGGTGCTCCAGACATGCGCAATGATTGCCTAATAAATGACAATTGCACAAGTATGAACGCTAAATCCTGAGCAACATTAGTGGGTGCTGCGGATGGGGTCGGCCGTTTCAAGTACCCGGTGCCGTTAAGATTGGACAAACAGACAAGTGTACAGACAGACAGACAGACAGACAGACAGACAGACAGACAGACAGACAGACAGACAGACAGACAGACAGACAGACAGACAGACAGACAGACAGGGTGACAGATCAAAATTTTTTCGTCGAAGGTCCCCAAGAAAGACTATCGTCTTTAAAAAACTGCCTCCACCTACCCGAAGGAAATCGTGAAGAAATGCTGATGCATCTCTTGCACCGAGAGTGCACGATATAGTAAATTTAATGGCATAAAAAGTGACGAGCCGTAAGTATTTATTCACACATTCATCAGCCAGTGATCCATAGAGAGTGAAGCGCGTGGTCCACTCCTTTGATATATACGTATATATACGAGCGAGCGGACGGGAGAGTGGGACGCAGGTAGGAGAGAGAGCGAACGGTGAAAGAAGGAGCGCCGAAGCACTGCACCTACTCTTCCCTACACTTGCTCCCCACACGCGGGAGCTCGCCGAGCTCCCGCTGTGCAGGTGCCCTCACAGGCCCAGAGCGCGCTCCTCCTCTCCACTTACTCTCGGCTACACCGCCTGCGCCACCTAGTACGGTTGCTAGGGGAAAGAATAAGCGCACGCGCCCGCAGCTGTTGCTATGGGAGAGGGAGTGAGAACGGAGAGATAACACCAGAAGGTGCGTGGACGCCGCTGAACGTCTGACATAGCCCGATTAGGAAATGCATTTGCACTTAAGAACAAAGTAGAAGGACAATTTAAATTTGTGTCATTCACGGAACGATTATTGCGCACGCTTTGAGTTCTTGAAGTGATGACGCCACCACCTTTCAATAGCATTGCGGGCCGCATTCTCGAAAGAACTTACGCATTGCTCACTCGTTCACTGAATTGTAAAACAGATAGAAGCAAAGCTCACGAACTCTTGATTTTCTAGTGTATTCCACCTAAGAGATGGATTTGACAGCAAATACTACAACAGCAAAAAAAAAATGGCAGATTCCCACGTACAGTGGGAATCGATGATATGCGAAGCACGAATGTGAAATGTTGATATGTCACTTTAAAATCAGCACAACGTTACAAGGTGGAGGTAAATGATGCAGTACATGACTTCTGTGTCATGATTATCATGTTTAGATGTGTCGTTTACCTTCGTCATCCATTCGCGTAACGTGATACTAAATTTAGTATATGTGGAGCTAGCGAAACGGCCTCGAGCAGGCTATGAGCGTGGTTTGTTGTCATGTTCTTACATGAAACGTGTGTCAGGATTATCATGTGTGCACCAGTCATATTTCGTCATCCATTGACGTCACGTAACACCAAATTTGGTATACGTGGAGCTAGCAAAACGACCGCGAGCGCATCACGAAGGGCCCAATATACTCCCATGTAAGCGTTGACGCGCACGCATACTGTGCATGGCGACGCTACCTAGCAAAGCACGAGCATTCTATAGTCTGACGCCAGGCGCGACCAGCATCCGTCCGTGCGGCCTGACGGCAACCGGCACGAAATGCGACATGCTGCATTTCGCACCGATGCGTTACCCAGACAACACTGCGTCTCCCTCTTTTCGTGACGGAGGGACGCCAGACGCGCTGAAACACACACGCATGCGTCAACGCAATGCAGCGCGGCGTGCACCGTCGAGTATATGGCAGGACCGGCACCTGGCATGGCAACGCCGGCGTGACGCGACAAAATGAACGTTGGCGAGCACGAGCACCGCGTCACGTCAAAATGTATTGACGCCTTGACTGTGCCATGTAGTCATGTTCTCACATGGCACGCCTCTCATGATTATCATGTTTGCACCAGTCACATACCTCCGTCATCCATTGGTGTCACGTAATAACAAATTTAGCATATGTGAAGCTAGCAATACGGCCGCGAGCGCATCATCAGTGTGGCATGTAGTCATGCTGTTACATGACACGCATGTCGTGATTATCATGTTTGGATGCGCCATTTTTCTATCTCGTCCGTTCACGTCACGTATACCGACATGTGAAGCTAGCGATACGGCCGCGAGCGCATCATGAGCGTAACATGTTCTCATGTTGTTACATGACACGCATGTCATGTTTATCATGTTTGCACCAGTATCATACCTTCATCATCCATTCACGTCCAGCGATACTAAATTTGGTATAAGTGAAGCCAGCGAAACGGCCGCCAGCGCATCATGAACATGGCATGTAGTCATGTTGTTACATGACACACAACTCACGCTTATCATGTTTGCACCAGTCACGTACCTTCGTCATCCATTCGCGTACTGTAATACCAAATTTGGTATATGTGACGCCAGCGAAACGGCCGCGAGTGCATCATGAGCGTGGCATGTAGTCATGTTGTTACATGACAGGCATATAATCATTTTCGTGTTAGGTTCTGTCGCTTGTGTTCGTCATGCAATCATGTCATACCATACCAGTTTTGCAAATGACTTGTGAACAAAACCACCGCAATATCTGCAGGACCATGAAATGTATATCATGACATTAATGACATAGATGTCATGATACTCATGTTATGACTACTCAAATAAGTTCCTCATACAGTCATGTCATGCCATACGAAGTTTGGCAGCGATACCATTATCGAAACGGCCAGGAGAGCTAAAAGCCGTAGGCGGCTAGATAGATAGATAGATAGATAGATAGATAGATAGATAGATAGATAGATAGATAGATAGATAGATAGATAGATAGATAGATAGATAGATAGATAGATAGATAGATAGATAGATAGATAGATAGATAGATAGATACGCTCAAACTCGCCGAAGTTCGCTAATAATGCTTCGCATTTAAAAACAAACAATTCTGCTACAGGAGGATCAGCTTAATCCAGGACGCAATATTGCATTCGGGAAGCCAATACAGTGCGTACGTAGAGTGTCGTCAAGGACCGCTGAAAGAGAGAGAGGCTCGCATGAGTGAATATTCCCCAATAGCGCATCGCGAGCAAGCTGATCTTTAAGACGCACTTGTGAAAAAGGAAGAAGAAAACAAATGCCAGGCGAGAATGGTTTTCTTCCTGAGTTCGTGCCTAGACGCTGCGTCATTACAGCGTCCACGAAATGAGCGGCACTCTTCGCAGGAAACGCGTTCAGCCTTATTACTTCTCCCAGTTGTATGGAAGGAGCTCGTGCTTGTGCTAAAAGCAACTTTTCAGAGCCGTTGCGATAATGTTGCGCTTATTCACTTTCCATGATGTTGCGCTTACTCGCCTTCGCAACAGGCCGAAATGGTGAACAGTGGATTGCTTCTTGCGTCGTCTGCTGGCCACGTCGTGTTTCTATGTGCGCGTTCGTTTTGCACGTTCTCAAAGTGCGGCTTGTGCGTTCATGTCAGCGCGAGTGTAACTGTTTTTACGTATGCCTGAAATAACGTACGAAAGCATTTGATCTTTCTCGGCTGCTAATGCTTATTCATAAGATCGGCGAGTGCAACTTTCCAGAATGCTGTTTAGCGTCGTCGTACCCTCCATTCACCAGAATAATTTCAGTGTGGGTGCCGCTTTCTGGTACTAGCACATCGCAAAATGCTCTTGGTATTCTCCTAAACAAGAGGACTATTAAATGCTGGGTGAATGCAGTGTTTTATAGTGACTCGGTTGTTAAGGGGAGATGCGGGTCGAAAAACGCGAGTTTTTTTTCAAAATACCAATTTTTTATTTTCATTTGTTTTGATAAGATTAGTACCTCTACTGTTATGGAAAAAAATTCATATTGAGACTTAACTGGAAATGCTTTAAAGCTGCATCTAAAGAGCACAAGGTGCCTGTTAAAAGGTCCAAAAAGTGCAGCCTTCGAGCACCTTGCCGCTGATAATGCGCCGCCACTCGCCATTGTTGATCGCATAAGTCGAAGAGTCTAGCCTCACTCTTCAAATAACAACAGTTTCTCTCGCTGATGCAGCGTGATGCAGCGCAAGAAATCATAAAAAAGCACGTTTCTGCGCAAGTTTTTGAGTGCCGCGACTGGCTTATCACGTGGTACGTATCGGAGACCGCCACTGGCCGAACTTCCGCCGCTGCGTGCCTGTATGTGCTGTGAAGCCTATTTGCGGGGTCCATGTCTTGTCGAGCAGCGCAGCTGAACAAGACTTTTCTCGTGTAATTATCTCCATTACGAATGAAAAAAAAAGGAATTGCTCGCAAGTGAAAGCCGTTGTGCGGCATGCTCTGTAGAAATAGGCTACGAGCAGCTGGTCTGATTTGTAGCAGTGAATTTGTTGGCTTGCAAAAGCCATTGCGTAAAAAGTTATTCACATTCCGTCAGCCGGAAAGTTCGAGATGCGGCAATGGATGACGTCATCGCCAATCTTGTGAGGTCGAAAGAGCTCGCAGTGAGAGAACTTAGCAGAGACGACATTGCCATTATGTACGACGGTATGTAGCACAAACATGGCCGCAAAATGGCATGACACTGGACTTAGTTTGGATTTCGCAGTCCTGTTGAACTTCTTCCTAGCTTGCAGTTGGCACAAGGCTCTGCCAGATGGAGCGGAACTTTGGCAAGCCTTTCATGGCCCTGTCTGTGAGCGAAATCTCTGTGAGGAGTCGGCTCGAAGAAGACGAGAGGGACAAACTCATGGTGCTGGCGATTTTAGTCGCAGTGGCCACTGCAAGAAGGATTGTTCTTTTTGTGTGCAAATTTCACCAGATTTAATGATATGTTTCATAAATAAAAACTAAATTTTAACTTTAAAACTTGTTTTTCTCAAAACGCAAATTTTGCCATTTTTTGCAATGTGCCCCTCCTTTTTCGGCCACTTCTAGTGCTGGGATCTGCATGAAGATTCGCTCAAGTTTTTCCAAAGTATGACAAATGCAATTATCTAGTTTCAATTGCAATATTGTATTGTATAATAAAAATTGTATGTAAACCTTTACTAGGGTAGGTGAAATGTGTACATTTTAGGTCTATTATTTTTCACACGTATTACATATTTTGTATGCGCTTCCTAGTTAGTTATTTGCATTGTACACTTTATTTGAAATATTATGAAATATGAATAGTAAGAAATTACAGAAGTTTAGGGATGAAAAGAGGGAGGCAAAAGGGTTAAGGTTTTTACTTTGTCATGTTGTATAGCTAAAGTGTGAAACTTGCAAGAAAACTAATTATATATTTGAAATAAGCATAAAAAGTTTCATAAACAGCTCAAGTTTCATTGCTTTAGGGTGAACATTAAAAAAAGTGTCTTCGAGTAGCATCTCCCCATAAAAAAAAAAAAAAACGTGCCGTAGTTTATGGACTTGCGCGCTGTTTAGTAGGTGTACAACTACGACACAGTATGTAGTTTAACGATGACGCGAGGAGCCTTAGTTGATGCGAGTAGCCTTTATCTGGCCATTGTACCACTACATATAAATATTGTTATCACATAAACTGCGAGACTTCGGTATTTACACTGTACCTAAAATAGAGTTTTAGTACGCAACCATGTGCTTAAGTTTAAGAACGCTTTAAAGAGCCCAGACGTTGAAAATAAGTTTAGATGGCATGTCCTATATATAATGTCGTATAATTTCACGGAAAACTGCAGCGTTTTTACATTGTTTTCAGCGTGTGTGTGGCATTGTTAGTGACTGACGGAAGGCAGTGGTAATCTTTGTCTGAAAAAAGAAACATTACGTCCCAATAACCAGGCCTTTGTTGTAGCACCGTCATGCACGTAATCCATCGATGAAAGCTTTCTGCTCAACTCTTATATAAGATTTTTACTGGTGCAAGAACATGTGCTGTCAGCCACTAAGCTTTCCCGATTATACTTATCTACAGTGCCACATGTCGTGGTGAACAGAATGAGAACAAAAAAATCATACGCGTATAAGGTGCGAACGGTGGTAGTGAACGAATCGGACAGATATGCAGGCTTCCTACGATCTTTCTCTATTTTTTGTAGTAGTTTGCACATGACAAAGGTGTAAATAAGTTGTTCAGTCACGCTACAACAGTGCTTAGCCGGCGGAACACAAGCTAAACACGTACAAACAACACAGCAAAGGCGTAATATTAAGTGCGAAAGTGTTCACCCAGGGCGAGCCCCCTATGAAAGGCTGAATGCGCTAAACTCGCGGGTAATGTTAACGTTGCATACGAGTCGTGCACCAATTTAGTAAAGAAGAGCGTATAAATTAACAGTGAACTGTATTTCAGCGCATTTTATCTGCCGACAATCGGCTCAGACCACACGCAACGAAGCGCCGCTGCGTGTATTTGTATACGCACCGCCGACCGCCTATCCATACTTTCGCGGGACAGTGCTGACACGGATAGCCCAATTTCGCCGCGAATTGCCTAACAGCGTACTAGTTCGTTAAATGACAGTGTTTTAAAATAAGCATCATCTCTCTCATTTTCTCTGTCTTTCATCTTCCCCACAACACTGTTTACGCAGCAATCCGCGAAATATTTTTGCCCAGAACTCCAGGATCATACTCCTACAAATGGCAATAAATGGCTCTTATCACTGACTTACCTAGGCCATCATTGTTTTTAATACCTCTTTTAATCAAAAACAACCGAGAGTGTCTTCATGAAGCGGGCGGGATCAAGAAGCCACAGTTGGGCGAATTGTATTATACAAGGAAAACTAAGAAACTATGCCGAGTCACCTATACGAACGTATAACTCGTTTAGCTATCCGCATTCCCACAGATAATAAAAATTTGATCTCCAGATGGCTAAGAGTTCAAATATTCGAGAGCGAAAGAGCGTGCACGTGTGGGCCGTCTAGTCGACGCAACGTACAATATTAGCGTACATAGTAACCTCCCAAGCTAATATCGGAAGTAACATTGTTGGTTTTAGACATCAAAATTGTATTTTTTTCGGGCTAGTTCACACGTCCTCACTTTCTATAGGGATCAGCAGGCGGCTGCTGCATTTGTACGTGATTTTCTCTGATCGCAAAGTTTTCATTGGAGCCATAAATCTAAGGTCATGCGACTTGCTGCAGGGGCAGCAATAAATCACAGCCTCACTCTGTTGAGTCGAACCCGCTCGCATACAAGAGAAATAAGTTGCCAAGTTACTTCATAAAAACAAGCAATTTTTTTCACCCTTTCAGCCAATCTATGTTTTCTACTTTTTATTTCACTATTTGATGTATTTGCTTCATAATCCTTAACGCTTTTGTCATCGTTGAAAAAATTGAATGTGAGTAGGTACCGGTCGCTTAAAAAAATCGTGAATGAAATGAAAACGCCCAATACGGTTTTCGCTCTTGGACGTTTCGCAGCCTTACCTGGCTCAGCAAGCACGTATGCAGGTATGAAACTGCTTGCTTACTCACTCCTTCGCTCACTCACTCACTTATTCACTCACTCATTCTCTCTCTCACTCTCATTCACTAACTCACTGCCTGAATCACGAAATAAATGAAAGGAGTGAGAACACGGAAGTAAGACAAGCAAAAAAGTTGATAGGAGTGTTTCTACCCTCCTCATCACTTTTTTATACTTTGACACATTACCAGCTCCCCAATATAACGGCCTTTTTGCCTTTTATCTCTTGGAGTTTGTGTTCAACTTGTCATAACGACTACAATGCAATTCTTGCACCACCCAAATATTTAGGAACCTATTGCAACGTGCACGTGAGCTGCATACAATAAGTGATGCTACACATATTTGGGATACTCGCAATAACTATTTGTACCATAAATTTATCACGGCAATACTTCCGTATTTTATTCAGGTATCTTCCTGTGCGAGCGTGCAAGAAAGAAACACATAAAATGTCCACAAACAGTACTTCAGAAGGCTGTTAATAAGGCACAATTAGTGCAGTACAAAAAATTCAACAGCCGAGTCAAAAGGCGTTCACAGAATA
The DNA here is from genome assembly GCF_013339725.1 of Rhipicephalus microplus. Classification (NCBI taxonomy): domain Eukaryota; kingdom Metazoa; phylum Arthropoda; class Arachnida; order Ixodida; family Ixodidae; genus Rhipicephalus; species Rhipicephalus microplus. Next base: position 175,860 of record NW_023608517.1, on the reverse strand, counting down.
CTTATTTTTTGTGTTGCAAAAACTGATTACTGACGGAAAAATAACAAAGCAAGAATAATCAGAAGCTAAATTCCAAGTTAAGAACTTAAATTGTTCCTCTTGACACACGCAAAGGTAGCGAGAGAAAACAGACAATGAATGAGATAAAAGAAGAAAAGTGAAAGATGTCTTAGTGCGATCTTGTAATCAGAGTAAATTAAGTTTGTGCACAAGTGGCAAAAATATATAAAGTGGCAACGCCAGTGGGCTCTGTATTATCTGGGAACTATTCTGTAATCTCAGAGGTAGTTTTTCTACTTGCTTTTGTGAATCCCAATTTCTTCTCCTTGTCTTCCCTCGTTTTTTTCTTGTTACATTGAGCGGAACACATGGGGCTACCGTATTTTCCTACATACAGCTGAAAGAACTTTCGAAATATTGCGTTTTCGATGAAGCATTTAGAGCATAGCCTCTCTTCACTTTCAGTACGTTTTCTTGCATGTATAGCACTGATGACCTGCTTATCAACAAAATCCCCGATATGCTTCTGTTGTGAATTCACTGGTACATCGCCTAAAGGAATAAATGGGCACACGTCCCAGCGTAGCCAGGACAGAAACGCGGCGAAAACGGAAGATGCGAGTGAATCTATTCGACCTGCTGGTTAGGCATAAGTGAAACAGAAATTTTCAAGCAAAACCGATGCGTGTTCTATCTATCGTTACTTGCAACAAACATACCGAGTCCAATGCTTGGCTGCGATGACGTAAGTTCAAAGCAAGGAGAGGCAACCCGTCGAACCATTCTTGTTAACCATGCTGACTGCAGTACTTAGTCCTTACGAGAATGTCTTCTTCCAACCCTAGTCTCGATGAAGTTGCTGTTCAAAAAAATGATGCTCCTTTAATAGAATTTTTGATTCTATACACGGGGTGTATTCTTTAAGCATGCACACAACCGCGGAGTTTCCGCTCAGTGGAACAAAAGAAAAAGAGAACCAGCGGGCTATGAACGTGAGGAGTGCAGAGCGCAACCCGGGAGTGGTACCACTGTCGGCGAGTTTCAATCGCGGAAATGGATGGCGAACATTTCCGCCATTGAATCTTTCCATACGTCTCCAGTTCTTGCAGGCCTCGATTGTTACTTTCGTCTGTCCCTTCTTTCGCTTTTTGTTATACATGCGTTTCGAGGGCGCTTTTTTTTTTTGTGCGACAAGTTTGAAGGTTTCACTCGATCCTTCAGTTCTTTTTCAGATTTGCTCTGTCGTTTTTTTTTCTTTTCTTTCTTCCACACTGAAGCTGCTTTTTGGAAGGCGACAACAACAACAAAAGACGTTCAATGAAGAAAACGAATGGTAGACGGGGTAGAGAGGGAGGAAGGGAAGAGAGCGTTGGCTGTATATACATGTGAACTGTTCGGCGGGAATGGGACAGAGCACATAGAGTGCTTTAGAGAATGAGAGCTACGAAAGAAAAATAAAATAGAGAGGGAAAAACAACAGCCGTTTCCACCAGCGGGGCCAAACCGAAATGAAACGCGCGCCTTAAAATACAGAAAAAATAAACGTTTCGGGACTGTGCCAAAATTGCAGCACGGCTCACAAAAAAAAATGTGATGTTCACTTTTACTCGTTATTCGTTGTGTTTGCAAACAGGCTGTACTTTTGAGCCACGGGTTTATGCGCTTCCTTTCCTTTGAATCTAAAAAATAATGTTTCATCATTTTATAACGTTTATCAGAGGGTACAATGCGGTAAAACATATAAAAGCATTACAAGAGAAGAAACACACGTATTGTTTTGAAGTGCTTACTTACTGTATCATGAAGAGCAATAATATTCTCGCTTCATGAAAAGCACATTTGCAGCCTGGTGTGAAACAGAAAGATAAAGACATAACGCAGTGCGTCTATAAGCACGGCAGCGAGGCATAATCAAAATCTCGTTTACAGTTGTCATCGTTGCATAATGCATGGTAGCTCTGTACCGATGCGTTTGGCTAATCAACCGATCGAAGGTATATAAAAAGATGAACACTTGCTACAGTCATGAGAAGCTTAAAGGGCCCATTAGATGTCTTTCGTACAATTCTGCACTTTATCGCTGCTTTTATCGATGCGTTTTCTATGCGCCTAGTGCGTCGCCTAGAAAGGAGACACTCATAACCATCAAGCCTTCACTGTCGACATCACCCTTGGAAAGAGGAAGAGGTGAAAACCAACCACCGCTATTCCCTAAGGTTAACTTTTTGAGCCTTAATAAACATTTTATCACATTTAAAAATGAACATGTGAAGGCTAGCAGCATACCGCTACATCGTCAAGGGGATAGCACTATAAATGACAGCTGGAGAAAGTGGTTACGCGGGCACTAAACTATTATAAGTGTCATGTTTCTTCTTTTATGCCCATGGAAATAGGAAAGCAGTCTAAAACACTCTGTTTAATTTTGTAGGTACTGTATTGCGTATTTAAACGCACCTTACATAAATTACAGTGCCCGTGTAATGGTAATGCTGTTTGTGTGCGCTGAATAATAATCAATTTTCATCTCTAAACCCGCATCAAGGCTGACAGGTCCGCAGAAAAAAATATTGATGGCAAAAAGTAGGAGTCAACAATATAGAACTAATTCAGTATTAATGACCAATTAATTTTCAAGAAAGAATATTATAGTTATATGTCGACAGAATTACACACCAACAGTATATTACTTCAGCAGTTTGCCTGCTGCATTTATCAATAGAAACCCAGCTAATTGAACTTCATTATTCTAAGAAAAACAGCCGTGAGCACATCGTGAGGGTGGCATGTAGTCATTATCGTACTTGGCAGGCATCTCATGATTATCATGCTTGCACCAGTTAAACACCTTCATCATCCGTTCACGTCACGTAATACCAAGTTTGGTATATTTGAAGTTAGCAAAATGGACGTGAACGCATCATGAGCATGGCATGAAGTATTGTTCTTACATTACACGCATATTGTGATTTACACGGGGAAGGGGGGGCTTTCAATTATGATCCCTATGCAGTCATGTCATACAATACCAGTTTTGCAATATGTCATATGATTAAAACCACCTCAGGAACAGCAAGACCTTAACATATACATCATGACAATGACGACATACATGTCATGATTTTAATGCTATGACTAGTCACGAATGCTGGTCATAAAGTCATGTTATGCCATACCAATATTCGTAGGTCCTACAATCAAATGGCCACAAGAGCTAAGTCTTAGGTGCTAAGATAGATAGATAGATAGATAGATAGATAGATAGATAGATAGATAGATAGATAGATAGATAGATAGATAGATAGATAGATAGATAGATAGATAGATAGATAGATAGATAGATAGATAGATAGATAGATAGATAGATAGATAGATAGATAGATAGATAGATAGATCGCCCACTTACACAGACCCCACAAATAATCGCGACCGGCCAAAGCGAAGAAACGACGTACGTCGCGTTTCCTTCTATTCGGGGAGTTGTGTTCAATAAGTCGAACATGCTTCGAGTGGGCAATCTTAGCCCACGTCCGGCGTTCAACTAGTCGCGCTCTTCTGACTGTAATATCGCTTTCTCTGGTTCCACTCTTACCGGTAACTACTATACAGCTACCGTAAGCATCTATGACCACAAGGAGTCGTTTAATCAATAAATAGACTTTCATCGTCGGGGTGGAGATGCATGACTAAGCATCAACGTGGATGCATCCACGTCAAGTGGTGATATACCTGTCAGACATCAATATATATTGCGCAAGTTACCTTATATCAATGACCAGTAAAGAATAAACTGCTCCTGTAACGACTAGTTTTGCTTTTTCTCGCTTTTTGTGATGCCCTCAGTCAGCTAGGGGTCGTTTGCCGAGGAAGAACGTAAAAGAAATGTAGGCTTCATGAGACGCCATAGATCTAGAGTACCTCTTTTTTATCTGCTTTATTCACGCAGCGTTGATTACAGAGCCTTATATGTAAGTTGAGACCTGCGAGCGAGCGGCAGATCTCAAACTGAATAGCGCTTCATTAGGCGCCGCCCTCAGAGCCTGCCACGAGCTTTCGACGTTCAGGCGCGCGCACTGTGACTGTACGAAAGGCAGCGTGCGAACCAAGTATCCACAAAACGGGTGGTGATGGTGGCGCTCGAGGGTGCCCGTAAAATTCAAGCGTCGGCAAGAGTGTGTTGTCGTCTTCGTAGTCGTAAAGTCATTATGAGAGCTGTTTGTGTTGCTGTGGAGAGGGCCACCGCCCGTCACGAGACGAGGACGTCGGGCAGGCGAATGGAAATATATCACAGCCTTATAGTATATTTAAAGCGATTGCTTTTGGTTCATCTCCATACAACGTGCTTTTTATGAGATGCATTGCTTTAAATTAGATACATGGCACCACACACACCAAGGAAGCCGAATACTTATGAAAAAGGCCATTACTGTGAAGTGAATGGTTGCGGAATCAATTGCACGAACACAGGAAAAGGGCCGAATAACGGAAAGAGCGCTATATATGATTGTTTGCGCTCTTTCCGTTTTCTCCGTAGTTTCCCTGTGTTCGTCTAATCGATTGCGCAACAGTTCTCTCAGCCAACTCTCTCAGCAAAAAGATATCAACATCCATTAGTACGCAAGACAAAAAGACAACGGCATGGTCGCACTGACTAAGTTTGATTGGCGTCTAGAGGACGTTCAAGCTTGTCATTTACTTTATTTGGATTTTTAACGCCAAGGGGCAGACCAGTCTCTGCAGAAGAGTGGCCGCTACTTACGCGTACACAACGCGCAGAAGAGCTGAAGCAAAAGCCGTCTTCTTCAGAGCAAGCTGCTACAATGGAGGAGTTTTGGAACACAGATCAGTAAGTGAAAGCTTTTTTGCAACCCTTAATTAACGCCAATCGCCTGTTGTTAAGCAACATGCACACAACGTCAGCAAGAAGTGCATTGCAATTACTGGACGCCTTGAGTCCTGTACTCGCAGCGCTTGAGTAAATAATGGCTCACCAGCCACTGTCTTTCACAGAAGAGGTCCAAAAGGCAGCGATTATTCAATGAAATGCCTGGGGACTGAGATCACGCATCGCCGATTTCCAATGGTTTGTGTACAAAGTTCCCCATCATTGTCATCTGCGAGCCAAACTTGTAGAACGAAATCAGACTTTCTGGTTATGAGTCATTTGTGTCGTGTACAACTACGGACAATAGCAAAGTTCTTATTTTTATTCGCCGCGACCTCACTCAGATTCATCATCCAGTGTCACCCCATAACGAAAATCAATATATAAGTATAACAGTGAAGAAGAGACTTACCGTCATGGTTGTGGGTGCCTACCTCTACCCGTCAAGCCGTTTTGACCATACAAGACTACGAGGTATCCTGTCAGCAACTTCTCACTCATGCATTATAATCGGCGACTTCAACGCTCATCATACAATGTGGGGAAGTTCGAAGACCAATGTTAAAGGGAGAAAGTTTGTGTCCTTCGCCTCCGACAACGAACTTTTCTTGCTAAATGACGGCAGTCCAAAGTTCCTACGTGGTTCAAGGTACAGCAGCTGCCTTGACCTGGCCTTTGTCTCACGAGGCCTCATCAGGCATGTTGAGTGGTTTCCAGACATAATATTGCGTGGAAGTGACCACATTCCCACATACGTCAAAATCGAAAGATTGTCCCATGCTAAGATACGCGACAACGTTCAGAGAGTGGACTGGTTGAAATTTCAGTCTCGCGTGGAAGAGCCATGTGAAGCAAACAGATCCCTCAACATAGAGGAGATAATTAAAAGCACAATACACAACACTACGTGTACCCTCACATGCTCTCCCAAAGTAACGGAATTTGACATCGAGTTACAACGACTTCGAGCAATCCGACGGCGTGCTGAACGAAGATACCGACGCACAGAGGCATTAGAAGACACACGGATTGTTCGACGTATGCAAAAGAAGATTCAGCGCCGGATGAATAAACTCGAGTCACAAAGTTAGACTGCTTTTTGTGAGTCGCTTGACCCACGAAAACCTTTATCCCAATTGTGGAAGACGGTACAAGGTCTCCGCACAAAACCCACTCAGTGGTCACCATTCAGGGCTGTCGCACTTTCTCAACATAGACGCGGCATTGACGTGGCAGAAGAGTTCTGTGCCAGAGTATCTGGGCGACTCGCAGTGCCCAATAGCCTGTTGTCCTCGACCAACTGTCCACAAACACTGAATTCCTGCATGGATATGCCTTTTTCCATCGTCGAGCTCAGAGCAGCACTAGTTTTGTGTGGACGCACGTCGGCACCAGGGCCCGATAGAATTTCGATAGAATTTCGATAGGTCCCTGTGTCATCTGGGTGAACGCGCGAGAATCCTGCTCTTGTAGTTCTACAACAAATCCTGGCAAGCTCCCGACAAGCTGGAAGACAAGTCGCCTAGTTCCACTTCTGAAGCCAGGCCCGTTAGAGCTCACATCTTATCGCCTGATCGCATTGGTCAGTTGTGTAAGCAAAGTTATAGAGAGGATGATCTTGGGACGCCTGGAGTGGTACTTTGAGTGTAACAACATCTACCGAGATGCCATGGCAGGATTTCGGTGTGGTCGATCATCGATTGACAACCTAGTCGACCTGGTCACTTACGTCCAACACGAGAAAGGCTGTAAGCGTCTCTGCGCATTTTTGTTCCTAGACATCAAAGGGGCGTATGACAACGTCACGCATGAAGCTGTTTTCACCACTCTCGAAGATGTAGGAGTAGGTGGTCGGATGTATCGCTCGATACGTAGTTATTTGTCAATGCGATCCTTCTTTGTGAGCACTGAAGACGCTCCAACCTCTCCACATTACAGCCACCATGGCGTCCCCCAGGGTGGCGTACTCAGCCCTGTGCTGTTAAATCTTATGCTAATTGCTCTCACTGAGCAACTGCCAAGTACAGTCAGGCTATCATCGTACGCAGGTGATATCTGCGTTTTGGCATCGGCTGTAACATGCCTGCAGTTACGAGAGAGAATTGAAAAATCTGCCACTGAAACATTACGTTACCTCAGAAATCGAGGCTTGGAAATTTCTTCCGAGAAATGCGCCCTCGTAGCTTTTACACGAACGCCCATGGATAAGTACACTATAAGCATCAATGGTCAAACTGTACTTTGATCGCACAAGTTTTTGGGCGTCATAATTGACAGGAATCTGTCATGGAGCGATTACGTTTCGTACACGAAGAAAAGGTTAATAGACATCTGTAATATACTGAAGTTATTTGCAGGGAAGGCTTGGGGAATGTCTCCAAGTGCAATGCTACAGCTGTACAGGATACTTTTTCTCGGTTTACTGCGGTACAGCTTACCGGCATTGACCAATGCAAGCAAAACAAGCCTTTGAACGCTACAGAGTGTTCAGTCCCAGGCACTTCGGATTTGCCTCGGCTTGCCTCGTAGTGCGTCGACAATGGCTACTATAGCAGTCGCCGGTGACCACCTCATCACGACACATCTCGACGTTGAGGCATTCAGGACACATATAAGGCATATTTCTCGGACACCCTGCCACCACCTAGCCTATTTACCAACAGACAGACCACGTTCGTCATTTTGCCAAACGGTAACCACATATCGCAATTTTTTGCCAACATGCTTCACACCCGCCGCCTGGCCTTCGACTCCTCCTTGGTGCCTGACTCAGGATAACTATACCTGGCATTCAGAAAAAAGCAGATATGTCGTCACGTGCTCATGACAGCTTGCTCTGCTCTCGTTATACGAGACGTATAAAGGCTGTATACATGTACACACCAACGGCTCTGTTTTACAGAAGAGTTCAACGGCACCATTTGCTATACCAATAAAAGACACGACAAGAAAATTCAAGACCTCCCACCTTACGACATCAACGGGAGCAGAGCTCACAGCTCTTCGTGCCGCATTGCAATTCATTAGCGATCAACAGCCACAAAAATGGACAATTTTCAGTGACTCTAAGGCGGCACTGCAATCTCTTCTATCACCTTTACGCCACGGCGCGTACGAACAGCTAGTATTTGAGATTGCAGAAAAGACTCACCAATTCATTGAGGAAGGACATGAAATAGCCTTTCAATGGCTTCCAAGTCATTGTGGAATAAGTGGCAGTGTACGGGCCGATCGAGCTGCCCGTTCTACCCATACTGAAAGCGATCAAATATCAATTCCGCTCTCCAGAACTGACGCTGCACAGAAACTCCGCATGCTTGCTCGTAAGCGCACCACGTCACAATGGAACGAGTCACATTTCATCCATGCACGGTTATGTACTTTAGACCCAACTCTCAGTCTTCGAATTCCTCCGGAATTACGCCGACGAGACGCTACTATGCTGTGCAGATTATGGTTGGGCGTCGCATTTACCAATGCGTACGCGTTCCGCATAGGAATGGCCGACACTGCTACATGCGACCATTGTGGCAGTGACGAAACAACTTGGCACATTCTGTGTAAATGACCACAATACTTCTCGCAGAGACAGCCACTTTGAAATGCAATAGATGAACTGGACAACCAGCCGCTTTCGGAAGAAAAAATCCTGCGCTACCGACAGGACTTTATGTCGCAGAAGGCTGTGAAGGCGCTCCTTTGCTTCTTGCGTTCAATTGGGCTGTCCAAACGACTGTGATCGGAACTCCCTGAATGTGTGTGCATGTGATTTTTTTCTCATTTATTTTATATCTCTCTATCTCTATCCTCTTTCCGACTCTTGTCCCCACCCCTGTACAGGGTAGCGAACCAGTTCTTCTAGGTTAACCTCCCTGTCTCTTCCTTTTATTTATTTCTCTCTCTCTCTCTCTCTCTTAGGCACATCCCGAGGAATCAATTATATTTATTATAAGCCAGTATGGAAGAACACTTTGGTATTTACAGGTAACATGGATATTGGCAGCTGCAAAACAATAAAAGAAAATAATGCATTCAAAGCTAACTTCACAATTTACATCGGCTGAGTGTAACTATGCGGGTAAAATGACAGGGCTAGGTTGTTCAAAAAGAATTCGAATCATGTTTAACGTATATGAACGATTTGTGATTGGTCGATACGTGAGTTTAGGCTAGCCTCTATCGGCCAAGCGTAAAGAGAAGGGGAGAATATCTGCTCGACGAGACAGGGCCTCCCGGCTATCAATGAGGCAAATAAGAGAAGCCGTAAGAGTATGAATTCCAAGCTTCATACCTTAGTAGCCAGCGTGAGAAAACGCATAACAGAATCAACAAAAACACAGTGCAGCTACACCTCCACACCTATAAATAGGTGGCATGCCTGCTTCTCATTCTCGCAATTGTCCCATGTCCGCTCCCCCCCCTCCTTCTAAATAATGATATATGAACCCTCCTGGATTTCTCCGCCAATTGGCACTGACACCATAGCAGAAGAACTCTCAGCCATTTGCAGTTCAAGCATAGAAAATAAAGTGTGCTTACTACTGTCATCGACGACGAGACAGTGTTGTTCCTTAAAAGCTGAAATACATTGAACTGGTTCCTATTTTTAAACGAAAGCAAGCTCCTGGCTCCTCAAAGCGTCGCAATAAAACAAATTAGGTTAGCCTCGCAAAAGCGACACTAACCCTGAAGAAAAAGTGTAGCATTGCGGCGTTCATTGTTTCTATTACCATTTCCATTAGTTGGTTGCACTCATTCGTTGTTTGTATGTCACCCGTTGATTTTTTTTCCGTCTTCTGATGGCTCTTTCTGTCCATTTGTTGCTTCCTTTTTCTCATTCGCTTTATCTTTTATTCCCTTTCTCCCCCCTCTCTCTCTCTACTTCTTGCTTCCCTTTTTTCTCTTTCGTATTTCTCCTTTTGTCTTGCTCTCTTTTTTTGTTGGCTTTATGTGCACGTTTCGCTTTTTTATATTCACTGTGCTTTTTTTCTTTCTCGTCTTTTTATATTTATTCTTTTTTTCCTCTTGTTTACCTTTCTATTTTACCCTCTGTTTGTACTCATTCTATCTCTCATCCGATTTATTGCGCCATATGCCGAACAAATAGGCACGACCGGAAAGAACGCGCCGGGCGCACGTGTCCTGAAAGTGAAGCAGCAGATGAAGGATTATTTCAAAAAAGCACGACAGTTCATGACAACGATAGCTTGTTGCGAATCTACGCACATTTTCAGCGTCTAAACAGCTCAGCAGTTAAAAGAATTTAAGCAAGCGGTGTGATTTCGTTCTGAGTAAGGTCGTTTCAAATCTGCGTTAATAAGTGTGTACCAAAAAAAAGGATTGCATAGCGAGGTAACCTTCATCACACTGATCATTTTAACATACGTAAGCAAACATGAATGAATGAATAATTTCATTTCGAGTCCGGAAACAGATCACAAGCAATCACGCTCTACATGCTACAAACAGGGTCTTACCCCTCTAGGGGCTTTCTCAGCATGCTTCATCCGGAAGTTCATCCACCTTGCCCAGATTGTGGTGAATATTGGTCGCATGCTCTGGCAGTGCCCTGGGTAACAGAACTTTGACCGAGAAGCAGACTGGATGACGGCAGTCACATACCCCAAAAAGACGTCCAGCTTCAGGCTGTCCGAAGGGCCCGTGAATGTGCTGAGAGGCATGACCTCTCTGTTCCGACATGTGACTAGCTGATGGCTGGGTTGGGACCTACCTGATTGGTCCGCTGCCTCGCCTCTCAGGACCAAAATAAAGTTGTTTGTCTGTCTGACGGAAGTGCGGCAGTTTCCTTTGGGCGAAGTGCCGGAAGAGTGAATTACCCCTGTTCCTTCCCACCCTCCGTTGATAATGATGGTGTCATACTAAGGTGACCGCTCTAAGTCCCGGGCCCTGGCAGCATCTTCGGCTTGCCGAATGGCCTAAAGCTGGTCGGCGAGCTAGTCGCTTGTGAGTGCCGCCTCCCAGCAGCAGTGAAGTTGACGAAGCCGACGCGCAGCAGAGACCGAAGCCCCAGCCGCGGCAGCTGCCGGCCCCTGCCCCTGCGCGGCGGTAGCAGCAGTAATTCACCTCGGAGTTTGTCCGTGTCTAGCATGCATCGGGAAGTGAGCAGTGGCAGCGACATTAGGTTTTGCGGCACACTCCCAAAGCGTGTGGCACAGTGTGGCAGTGTGGTTTGTTACAACATATTTGCACAGCGCAAGACTACGAGTAGTTACGACGTAACTACAGAAGAAGAGACAAGGACAGAAAGAGGGCTAAAAAGTTTAAACAACTAACCGGTTCTTGGCCAATCCTCCAGCGTGGGTTTGTGTCACAGATTGTAGGCTCTAATTTTACTTACAGCACTGTCCAAAGAGGCTGGTCCTTCCTGCACGTTGCTTTGAAAAACGCTGCCCAGGCTCGATCAATGTGAGCTCAATTAACGATGTCCCCTTGCGCTCGTGTTCAACACATTTACAAGGGTTGGATGCGCAAATGATTACCTGTATGTTCGACCTAGATGGCCAATTTATAGTCCAGTTATAGGCACTTATTCATTATGACAACTATGATTAGCTCATTTTCTTTCGAGATTGTTCCTGAATAATAAATAGCATGCGGCAGTAATATTTGCTAGAGAATGCACTGTATGATTGAGTTCAAGCATACATATTGTATCTAAGTACCAAACTGTGTGCTGTAGGGCCTGTGGTCTGCATAAAATGAAGAAGTGTTTCGTGGAGTTTCTCATCTTGTATGTAACGATACTAGCTGGTTGGGACGCTGTAGCGATGGTCAGCTCGTAGCAGGAGACAAAAGAATGGTTAATCCAAGCTTGGGCATGTTCGTAAGTGACATACATATGTCTACATGGCTGGAACGTAATAATCAGGAGTAACTGTGAACATCATCCACTAAAGATCTAAACAAGTCTAAACACCTCCCCTGCCCAAATTCTTATCAATGCCACTTCAGTCGTATAGTGAAGTGAATGGGCTGGTAGTGCACTATGGGATGAGAACTGCGTCCTCGTGGAAAAAATTCACCAACCCGCAGCATGGTAGATGGGTTGTGAAATCCAGGGACCAAGGTAATACCTCACTGTAGTGCAAGAAGCCACAGACCGTGCTTACGGAAAATAAGTAAACCATCACTCACAGAATCAGAGCATCGAAGCGTAAAACGCTATATGTAATGATAGTTATAGCGCGACAATAGAACGACGACAAAGGGACAAGAAGGAGACGTTGTTGTTCTGTTCTCGCGCTATAAGTATCATAATGTCATACCAACTAGCCCAAACCGCCACACTTCTAAGCTATATGTAATTCAGAACTGCGAGAGTTTTTTATCTACCACCACTACAAAAGGCTTCTGCAAATAATCTCGCTCCGCTATGCAGAGACAATCACTCGAAATTGCTTTCAATGGCCTTCATCACCAACCTACGTTGCTAACAACGGTCCTAGAATTTCATCCTGAAGAGCAATCCGATGTTTACGCCGCAAAGATATTGTTAAAACCTAAAAGGGTTACTGAATCGCACGAGTCGTTGTAGACTGGCAGTAATGCCGCGTACCGCACGAATTGCAAACTGTGACGTTATGTGTGTACTGCTCCTCTCTTTCTGTCTCTAGTTGTTTCGTCTTTGATTCTCGCCCTTTCATTTCCCTTTACATTATAGCGTACCGATTACGCTAAGCTGATTAACATGTCGGCATTCTCTCTCTTTTAGTTTAATTGCCTACCTGAGTAGAGTTGTGGAGGAAGTAACTTTTGCTTAAACACTTAAAATTTTCTTTGACCAATAGCTAATATTATATAATAACGCTCCTTGACTAATACACTGCGAATAGGAATATGTGAAAGAAAAAAAAAAAAACGCACGGCTCGCTGGTTAGCGTGTTTCCATGGGAGCAGCCTTAGGTTATGAGAAACCCGGATGCACCCCAAGCCCCCTTTCACCCTCCCCTTTTTCTGTGCAGATTATGCATAAACAAATTACGATGCTGGAATAACCGGCCGGAATATACGGGAGAGAGAAAGAAAAAGAAGAAAAAAAACGCGCAGGAGAGGATGAGTGCATTAGGGATTCCCAATTATTTTCCGAGCAGGGGCGCTAGTCACAGCCTCATCTTCTAACGCCGCCCACGCGTCAAGCTGCCTGTTAACCCTTCGAGCGCTTTCAACGCGAGCAGGACGAGAGGACGAACGAGGAGGGAACGAAGTCGCAAAGAGGCGCCCACACCAGGCGGATGGATGGAAGGAGCCGGAGTGTGCATTCGTAGCACACGCGAAGCTGAATGCGTCGCACGCGAGGCGAGACTGACGGTTTCGGAAGGAGAGTCAGCGAGTGTTGTTAGGTTCACTCGGTACGCAAACACGCACACAAATAAGTAAATTACTTCATATATATATATATATATATATATATATATATATATATATATATATATATATATATATATATACCTGTGTGTTCCCTACGAAGACGTAGCACCGGTGGTGCATGTTATTTATACACACAAATATATATCTTTTGCGTCTGATTGAGTAGTTGCGAAACCAGTACATCTATCTCCGCTTTCACTATTCGTGACCAGGAGGCCTAAATCTCTTTGAGACAGAAAACGCTGGCTGTGCCTTACCCCACGCGAAACTCTTTTGCGAATGCAGTCTTCTGCAGTGACACGTCCGTTAATTTGAAAAGGATGCCGCACATGTGGAACACGACTATAAGAATGAGTTAGTGAACACGACACATTGCTCTTGCATATTTCGCATGCTAGCCGACCACGAGTGAACGTGGTTCGACAAATCAACATTGCGCTCCAAATAAATGTGTGGTATTTGACAGAAAAGCGCGGAAAAGGTACGCTCGTGAAATTGTGGTGGTCAGGCAGTTGTGCTGTGCGCGTTGGGATTAGAACATGCGACACGTTGATTCATGAAGGTCTAAGGATCGTGTGTGGTTTTAAAAACTGCACTGAGTTCATGGTCTGACATTTTCATCAGGCAGGGAGCAGCGCACTTTCAAATAAGCAGCTTGTGCGAGATATTTTATGGTCTGTGAACAGCAGTGTGACCATTAAGACGCAGGGCGACACGAGACGCCCTATGGTGCGCATGAGATTTCAACCAGAAATAAGATGTGGCTATCTTCTGTATGTGTTTTATTAGTGAAAGTCGAGTGGCTTAAAATAATCAGGTGCACCACCATGCCTGGCGTGTACATATTTGCAGATGTGTCATTCTATAAAAATAATGACTTTAGTAAAACAAATTAAGCTGATAATATTTTGTAAAACTAATCAGGTGATTTAAAGTGCTTATAATTCTAGTATTCATTCATAAATCTTCAAAATAAAAGTTTCTCATCCATCATCCATCCATATATCTTCAAGTTCAAAGCATGCACGAAAGTTGTATTGGCATGAGTGGCCATTGTGTCGCGTTATGTTTGCAGATAACGTCGATCAGACCGACACAATTGTTAACACAAACCTAATTTATATAATGGTTTTATAAAAGAGCGCACATATCCATCGTGATATGCATGTGTAGACGTCAAGCGTCCTCCAAAAACGGCAAACAAGAATATCATTTTAAAGCACAACAAAAAATTTCCCATCAAATACACACTAATCTGTATCACTTTTGACTGATCGCCTGCTATAGCCTTTCAATTTTTTTATGTGATTGGGCGTTCAGTCGTAATCCCACGGATGGTAGCTTCGCACCGGTCTAAGAACTGGCTAACCTCCCCGTCTTTCCGCTTAAACTTTCTTCCTCCTTCCTCTTTATGGGATTGATTGATTGATATGTGGGGTTTACGTCCTAAAACCACCATATGATTATGAGAGACGCCGTAGTGGAGGGCTCTGGAAATTTCGACTTTTGGGGTTCTTTAACGTGGACCCAAATCTGAGCACACGGGCCTACAACATTTCCGCCTCCATCGGAAATGCAGCCGCTGCAGCCGGGATTCGATCCCGCTACGTGCGGTTCGGCAGCCGAGTACCTTATAGCCACTAGACCACCGCGGCGGGGCAATTTTCTTATGTGATCACGAAGAATAAAGCTAGATGAATATGGATATGAAGATGTATGTGGCGTTACGTGAATTTCGGTTACGAACTTCTACCAAAAAATATTCGCATCTAAATTCTTGCTAGGAATGAATCATGCGCTGATGTGAGTCATGGAAGAAGAGTGAGGCTGTTCTCAAATTGTTGCTTACGTTACTTAAATGATGTCTATAATGAGCACCAGTTATCCTATATTTCGCTTGTTTTTGTCAAAAGCAATTTCATTGAAAATGAAACGCTCGAGACACTGGTTTTGTCTTCGGTCGTGCTCGTTTTAGCAAGTATGAACAACGCAGTCATGCGCTGTCATATTCCTACGCCGAGACAGAGGTGAGTGCTGAATGCGTTGGCCCATCAGAATTGTGCAAGATCTGTTCTGGTGGGTACATTTCCGGGTATATTTTCATTGCTTGGATGTTGTAGTATTTCTTTCTTTTTAACTAACAGAAGCCAGCATATAAAGTTAGACGATGCTGACACCGTTTTACATCTGCTGGAGCTTGTAGTGAAAGGCACTGCCTTTGCAAGATGAATGTTTTCTTTCTATTTTGTATCTTTATTTCGCGAATAAGCTGTTTCTGAAAGCGCTGAAACACAGAATAAATATGTGATGCATTTTCATTACTGAAACTATATCTGTACGTTATAGTGAATGGCCAGCCTTTGTTAAGTACGCTCAACGATTGCCTTTGTTTAAAAGTCGCCCGAGCGTTTTTAATGAAAGAACTCAAGTGTCGGTGTGAATATTAAAGGGGCCCTCTAACACTTTGCACAACTTCATAGTTTTACATGTTTTTCTTGCTGGTTGCGTACACCGACGGCTTAAGAGATAAGTGACGTAAGAACATCAGCGATAGGGCCATGCAATGCAAAGTTATTCAGCGCAGAGATGTCAAAATACATTGAATTGGTTGCTTATCCTCAACTCGATTTTCGCGGACACACCTAACCGTGTTTCTCTCGCCCTCTGACGTCGGAAAGCTGCCCAATGAAATGAACTGACAGCCCTAGCGTACAGGAGGCTTGCATGACATATTGCCTATTACGTAAAGCGTATTAGGGACACCGTTGCGATGGTAACAAACAATGTGGTACTTTAAGAGGGAACGACACGTGCGAAACGTGCCAGCTCACAAACGCTTCTTATAATATTTTGTAGCTTTACTTATCTTTCTTTTTTGAATGACGAATATATATGAACGCTCTTGCATTTTTTTTTTCTTTTAGTTTCTACAAACCGTGGCGCTCGGAGCGTCGCTGGCGCGTTTATTCCAGCACATGGCGTTTGGTGCACTCTTTCACCAGCTTTGCAGTTTTCAATCTGGAAACGTCGGAGAGCTTTATTCTTTGTCGCCTTGAGTGAAAAATTGTGCCAATAAAAAAAATTCAACAGTAATCCCTATTTTGATGCAATGCCGCGATCACATTTAACGTTACATTTATCAAATCATAAGCCGGCAACCTTCCGGCGTCATTTCCACTCGCAGTAGTTCTGGCGAGCACCACTACTAGTTATGCAGTCGGCACCGATGTTTTCAAGCGTTAGATGGCCCCTTTATTGCAAATTATTAGGCTGGGTGGTAACTGCTTTTTTCAGTAATTATCTGCCTGCATATGGGGTATCTGTCACTGAACCACTGGTGGCAGTGTGGGCTTGTGAAATTGCAGATAGGACCATGCTCTACTCACATACCTTGCATAATACATTGTCATACATTTCAAAATATGGGCAGCGGTATAGTTAGTGCAAGTGCACCTTCAAGATGTCCGTTACTATAAAATGTTTTTCAAGACCACCTAATAAGTAAGCATACAACTGAAGTGAATGCAAAGAAGTTTTTTTACTCAAATAAAAAAACAGTAATTAGTATGAAGAAATAAAGAGAGCATAGCAAAAGTGGCGGATGTGTTGCCCTAAGGAAGTTTCCATAATGCGCACAGCATTCAGTGGGCATAGAGAAATGCGTAGCGGTACATGCCTTATTTTATTAGTCTGTGCAACAACAGATAGCAATATATTTGTTAAACACTACTTACACCTACTAAAATCATCATTAGCCAATGGTAAGGGACTTACCTGAGCTGGCTGTGAGTAAAATATCTCTGGCTTCACACTAAAATTTTCCTTTATTTTGCAAATTTACTTATGGCTGTTGATCAAAACTTCTCTTATTGCAAGTTTAACAGACAGATGTTGCCCTAACTTTCGTCCTTTATTATTTTACTGAAGGATTAACTCAAAAGCTGTTTTCTAAGGTGAGACCTTTCATTGGAAACCTAAGGCACTTTGAGCGTTTCTTTCTACCTAGATATCTGTTTATCTATCGAGTAACCTACATCTGAGCATTCATATGTCCGTCTCCTTAACTTGACACACACTAAAATATCCATACGAGGGTATTAGTGCATGCTGAATATGATGAACAAGAGTAGCATAAGATAGATGTCGTACACGTCACAAAACTATTTCCTGCAGTCGCGTACGACATACCAGCATTGCACGGCACGTGGAAATCGGGTTTGAGTCTCATGAGATTGAAAGTTTGTGTCAGACCAAGAACAGCAATGAACACATCTTAAAATTCCGAACGGGATCGCGTTATAGCACTTCCGTTGCAGCAAACGCGGGCAGACGTCATCGGCTTTATAGCTGAAGGAAAAGTTAGAAGGGCAGAAAGATAGAAAATCGCATACTATATAGTCGGAAGCGAACGCAGTCCTTCTACGTGACAGCGAAGTATTCGGCCACAGAGCTACGCTAGTTGTTGAAAGAGCTTTTGAGAAAGAGCCTGGAAGGACGTCATATCCCACTAACGTTAGCCATAATTGTAAGGCCCACTATCGCTTGGTATAACATTGTAATAAAAAGTTGATACTAGCTCATATATGTCTCGCAATGGTATTCTAAGCCATTCTACAGCCCATAAAAATCTGGTTATAATATTTATCATCATCATCATCATCATAATCATCATCATCATCAGTCTGACTACGTCCACTGCAGGACAAAGGCCTCTCCCATGTTCCACCAGTTAACCCGGTCCTGTGCTTGCTGCTGCCAATTTATACCCGCAAACTTCTTAATCTCATCTGCCCACCTAACCTTCTGTCTCCCCCTAACCCGCTTGCCTTCTCTGGGAATCCAGTTAGTTACCCTAAATGACCAGCGGTTATCCTGTCTACGCACTACATGCCCGGCCCATGTCCATTTCCTCTTCTTGATTTCAGCTATGATATCCTTAATCCCCGTTTGTTCCCTATTCCACTCTGCTCTCTTCTTGTATCTTAAGGTTACACCTACCATTTTTCTTTCTATTGCTCACTGCGTCGTCCTCAACTTAAGCTGAACCCTCTTTGTAAGTCTGCAGGTTTCTGCTCCGTAGCTAAGTACCGGCAAGATAGAGCTGTTATATACCTTCCTCTTGAGGAATAGTGGCAATCTACCTGTCATAATTTGAGAGTGCTTTCCAAATGTGCTCCACCCCATTCTTATTCTTCTGGTTACTTCAATCTCGTGGTTTGGCTCCGCGGTAATTACCTGCCCTAAGTAGACATAGTTTTTACAACTTGAAGTGCACTATTACCTATCTCAAAGCGCTGCTCTCTTCCGAGGTTGTTGTACATTACTTTCGTTTTCTGCAGATTAATTTTAAGACCCACCTTTCTGCTCTCCTTGTCTAACTCCGTAATCATGAGTTGCAATTCGTCCCCTGAGTTACTCAACAATGCAATGTCATCGGCAAAGCGCAGGTTACTAAGGTACTCTCCATTAACTCTTATAACTAACTGTTCTCATTCTAGGCTTCTGAAAACCTCCTGTAAGCATGCGGTAAATAGCATTGGGGAGATTCTGTCCCCCTGCCTTACACCCTTCTTGATTTGTATTCTGTTGCTTTCTTTATGAAGCACTATGGTAGCAGTTGATCCCCTGTAGATTTCTTCCAGGATGTTTATATATACTTCATCGACGCCCTGATTCCGCAGTGTCTGCATGACGGCTGATATTTTTACTGAATCAAACGCCTTCTCGTAATCTATGAAGGCTATGTATAGTGGTTGGTTATATTTTGAGCGTAAAATTTATACATGAGGTTTATTATTATGAGGTTATCAGGGACGCCACAGTGGAAGGCTCTGGGAATGTTGGCCACATGGGATTCTTTAACGTCCTCGCAAGGTTTATTACAATGACCTCAAGAATTCTCTCCACCATCGAAACTGCAGCCGCCGCGGGGGAGACACGGTGACATCCGCTTCTTATGATACTCACTTCATCGCAGCATAGCGTGCAGTTTAATTTCGATATTGCATCCGCGATTTAGTGTGAGCACGGTCGCAAGAATGAAGCATCTGATAAGCTTAAGGGTTCAGTGTAGTGGACGTGTTTAATAAATTCACGATCAACACCGTATTCGGAGGGGTGAGGGGTGATCACCTTGCAGGCCCCGCTCCCCTCTTGTGCTGTTGATTATTAAGATCAGTGCTTTCCTCAATATAAGCACTTTCCTTAAATAGTCAATGCATTCAGGAAGTGTCCCCGCAGCCCCCGGGAAGAAAAAAAGGTTGCTGCACACGACATGACCTTAACTATTCAGTGGGCACAAAGAAGCCGGTCGAACTCGCAACACCTCACTGAAATCAATTTAGAAAATGCGGTAGAGGCCACGGCTCTCCTACTGCTTCGCTTGATATTGAATCCCGGAAGAGCTGCAATCTGCCTATTTTTTTCATTGGTGACAAGGTGTCTGACAATGAAGCTGCCTTAAGAAATCGATTCCAGATTCTATAAAGACGTTTCGTATTGAACTTCCTTGTATACCAGCGAACTGCTTTTTACTGAAAGCTTTAATTAAGACTAAAACCAAACACAGAGAGTTTCCGGCGACGTGGAAGGAGGCGATCGTCGTTCCGGTGCGCAAGAAGGGCAAGCCCGCGTCGGAACCGACCTCATACAGGCCGGTTTCGCTTACATCATCTGCCGGGAAAGTGATGGAAGCCATGGCCCTTAAGCGCATCGAGTGGATAGCTGCGGCCCTCAACTTCCTGGCGGACGTCCAGAGCGGCTTCCGCTGTCACCGGTCAACGGCGGATTGCATCTCCGACGTTGTCACCACGCTGTAGAATGCAAAGCTCCGCGGTGAAGCCGGATATTTGGTTCTCCTCGACATCAAAAGTGCCTTCGATCGCCTGCCTCATGCGGCCGTTTTGGACGCTCTTCGTGCTATGGGTGTGTGTGGCAGGCTTCTCGGGTACGTCGAGGAGTTCCTCGGGGGCAGAACGTTCCGTGTCCGCATTGGTGGCGACCTCAGCGCGCCTCGCCCGTCCACTGCCGGTGTGCCGCAGGGCAGCATCTTGGGCCCCATGCTGTTCAACCTCGCCCTCGCGCGCATCGTGGACTACATTCCGCGGGACTTGGAGTACGAGGTGGGCATTGCCATCTATGCGGACGACATCGCCCTCTTTGCGAGTGGCCCCACTTTGCGCGGGCTGCAGGTGCGACAGAGCCTCAACCGCTCCCTCGAGGCCGTGGATGGGGGAACGCCGCTTGCTAGACGCGAGCCGGACGCGCTCGCATCGGCTCCTGCCTTTTTAAATGTTTTCGACCGCAAATTTGCCGATCGACCTCGGTTTTTCGACTCATCTGATCCAGTTTCTTTCAAGGATCGAGTGGATACCCGACTTTTGCGGGTAGGTCAAGCTTTCGAACTTTTATTTGGGTGTTTCACCCTGTGCCACGTTGGCGCTCAGCTCGGCCTGCCGAGCGAGACGCTTCGAGGATGCCGCTCGAGGAGATGGTCTTCGGCGAAGAAATCTCCAGGCAGGAAGATGAAGCCTCCGGATGGATTGTTGCCCACTCTCGGAAGAAGCAGCGTCAGGATTTTACGCCCGGCGACAGCCCTGGCCCCAGTGCCGGTCATCGTGCCGCCCGTCCAGCGCACCCGAAGGGGCCGATAAACAAGCTCATCGCCGCGTCGCGCCTGCCGCGATTGCCTAAAGATCACTACCGGGTTGTCGTACGTCCCAAGGGAGGCATGGATGTGCGCAAGGTCAGTGGAATCAAGGTTACCCAAGCTTTGGTGATGGCTGCTTGTCTCGGCCCGCCGCAGGCTGAGGAAGATATTGTTTGTGTCAATGAAATGCAGAACATTTTTGTGATCAGCACGCCACACGCTAGGAACGCAGAAGCCTACGCTAAAGTGAAGCAAATTCGAGTGGGAGAAACGCTCCATGAAGTCTCTAATTACGTGACGCCACCCGGGGATACGTGCAGAGGAGTTGTTCGCGGTATAGACCCTGAGCTCTCTGATGACCGGCTACGTGAGCTCTTCGTGCACGCAAGAAATCCGAAGGTTCTTGGAGTACGGCGCATCAAGAAAACGCCCACGGTGATCGTCCTGTTTGACGGTATGAAAGTTCCAAACTACGTCATGTGTGGGACGAACCTGATCCGGTGCACGCTCTACCGACGACAAATCGACGCCTGTCGAACCTGCGGAAAGCTGGGACATCGCTCGGACGTTTGTCCCACTCCTACAGTCATCACCTGCCCGGACTGTGGGGTCTCATCGCCCCATGAGAATCATACGTGCCAGCCGAAGTGCTCTATCTGTGGAGGAGCGCATCCGACGGCGGATCGGGCCTGCAAAAGCAGGTACCAGGTTCCCTACATCGTTCGGCGTAGAAGGCGACGACGGAGGAAAGCAAACAAGCAGCGCGTGGAGTTCGTGCCACAGCAAGCTCCCGGGCTTGGGTTCAACCAGGGGGGTGGCCTTGATAACCCTGGGCGGGGTGCGGGTCACCGCTCTCGCTCGAGGGATAGGTCTGCCTCCTGTGCCCGGATTCAGCAGGAACCTACCTGGGCTGAACGAGTGGGCCCAAAACGTGAGTCTCGCACTATCGTGCAGCGCCAGTTGCCAGAGCAAGCTACGGCTAGAATACAGCAGCTAGAGCGTGAGAATGCAACTCTGAGGAGTGAGCTTCAGGAGATTAAAGCATTAGTTGAGGAGCTTAGGCAGCGCGAACGCACGCCGGAAGGGGCGGTGAAAGTGCAGCAGGCCGAGGCACAACCTAGAGGCGGTAAGCGAAAAGCCGCTGACCCTCCGGTAGATATCGAGAAGGAGTTCAGTGACTTTAAACAGGAAATTATGGGGGTGGTCCATGAAATTAAGGAGGCCATCGCTGGTGTCAGCTCTGTCATCCAGTCTCTTTCTGCAAGGGTGGTGGTGGTGGAGCAAAACCTAAGTAGCATTCATGGCGAAGCTAAATAAAACATTTGTCATTTGGCAATGGAATTGCGCGAGCTTCCACAGGAAGAAGGCAGTCTTGCAGCAGTTCGTCAGCTCACAGGAGAATAAGCCAGCCGTAATACTCCTCCAGGAGACCCTTAAAGGAGAGGTGGCCCTCCGGGGTTATCGCTCCGTGGCCTGCTGGGGGGAAGGAAAACGCGGGGTCGCCACCCTCATATCCAAAGAGTTCTCCTTTGAGGTTCGCGATGTACGTCCAGACCTAAAGGTGGAACACATACTCATTGAGCTAATCCCAAACTCTCGGCTTAAGGAGCACCTATTCATTCTCAACGTTTATAGCTCACCATCTGATACTCGGGAGACTTTTAATGCGCTTCTCTGCAAAGCCTCCAAAATCGCAGGGCTCGGCTCCGTTGACAGTTGCTGGCGACTTCAATGCGCAACATCAGACATGGGGCTATATCAATAATACGGCTAAGGGGCGGGCGCTTCTGCAGCATACTACCAATCTTAATATGTTACTAGTTACTGATCACAACTTTCCCACACGTCTCGGCAACTCTGTAGCAAGGGACACCACGCCGGACCTGGCTTTTGTCAGGAACGTCGAGTGCCCTTTCTGGCAGAACTTGCATGAGAACTTGGGGAGCGACCATTTCATCGCGTCTATCTCCCTCGATGTTAAAGCATCGCCGCCGCGGGTCTTCAAAATTGTTGATTGGGATGCCTTTCGGGAACTCAGACAAAACGATGAAAAAGAGTACGATGACCTTGGCCAGCTACTTGAGCGTCTTAAGGCAGATGTTAAAGCTGCCACTAAGGTGGTGGAGACGGATCTTAAAACGGAACGCATGGACAGCCGCCTAGCGAGGCTCCTTGAAGCCAAAAACTCCTTACTTAACAGATGGCGTACGCAGCGACTCAACAGGCGGCTCAGAAAGAAAATTGCTCTGCTCAAACAGGAGATTGAATCGTACAGCCAAACCCTGGCCAGACAACAATGGGATGAGGTCTGTAACGATGTCGATGGGCAGATGCGGTCAGGGGCGAAATGGAACATTCTCAAGCACCTCCTGGGAGATAAGCAAACTAAAGCTAATCAGAAACACACTGTTGATCGGCTCATTCACAAGGAGAGGTCTGCTGGGCTCTCCAATGATCAAATCTTACAACAGCTGGCGGATAGGTACCTCCCCCTGGGGGCTACCACGGATGCAGACTACCCGGATTTCTCTGGTCTGGAGGATGCGGAGCTGGACTCCCCCTTCAACACGGCAGAGATCAGGGCGGTCCTTTTTGATCTCAATGGAAAATCGGCTCCCGGGCCGGATGGTATCACTAACAGGCTACTTAAAAATCTGGACGATAGATCCATTGAGCTACTAACTGACGAGGTCAACCGGGTTTGGGAGCCGGGGCAGGTGCCGAAGGAGTGGCGAACGGCCTCTGTCGTCCTCATTCCCAAGCCTGGTAAACCTCTCGGGCTCGGCACGCTCCGACCGATCTCGCTCACGTCTTGCGTGGGTAAGGTCGCGGAGCATGCAATCCTTAACCGAATCTCCCATCACATTGAACAAAACGAGCTCTTCCCTTTCAATCTCATTGGCTTTCGTCCCGCGCTCTCTACGCAGGACGTCATGAAAATGATTAAACATCAAATTCTCGACATAGACACCAGAGATGTCCGAGGGATTCTTGCACTCGATCTGGAGAAAGCTTTCGATAATATCTCACATCCTCACATACTGGATTCGATCTCTGAGTTGGGATTGGGGGCCCGCTTTTACGGGTTCGTCCGCTCTTTTCTCAGGGATCGCGTTGCCACCATTCGGCTCGGGGACCTCTGCTCCAAGGAATTTCACCTTGGACCTAGGGGAACCCCTCAAGGATCGGTCATTTCGCCGCTAATCTTTAATATCGCGATGAGGAAACTCTCGCTCGAACTCTCTCGTATCGACCGCATCGGACATGCGCTGTATGCGGACGATATTACTATATGGTGCACTGGGGGTAGGGACGGAGACGTTGAGGAGTCCCTCCAGCAGGCCCTCAGGTGCACGGAGGAGTTTTTGGATAGCACGGGGCTGCACTTGTCGACCGCCAAGTCGGAGCTCCTCCTGTACACACAGCCGGAGAAACGCAAGTTCACCACTATTCCATTTCCGCCGGAAGAGATCAGGATCGAAATTCACACACGGTCAGGGCAGGCCATCCCCCGTGTCAATAAAATTCGGATATTAGGCATGTTCCTGGAGGAGCACGGAAGTAACTCTCATACTCTGACTCGTATTGCGGCAAAGGCGGAGAGCATGGTCAAGCTTATACTTCGTGTGTCTAACAGGCGTGGAGGGCTTTGTGAGGCCAACCTCATGAGGCTTTTCCATGCCTTTCTTATGAGTCACATTAATTACATTGCCGCAGCGCATAGGTGGGAAAGGAAAGAACAAGGGAAACTGGATGCGATTATTCGAAAGTGCATTAAGAGGGTCTTGGGCCTTCCAAACAACACAAATGAGGAAAAGCTCAAGGCTCTTGGTATGCATAATACATTTAGTGAGATTGCAGAAGCGCAACAAACAGCACAAGCTGCACGACTGTCCTCTTCCAAAGCTGGGAGACGCATCCTGGAGTTTCTGGGCTGCGAACCAACTATGGTAGCAGACAAAAAGATACAGCTTCCACCCAAATTGAGGGAGCAGATTACGGTCTCACAAATTCCTAGAAATGTTCACCCTCTCTACAATGTCGGCCGCCGGGCCGCTAGGGCTAGGTCACTCCTCAGTTCCGCCGCTGCCACCCCTGAACTTGTGGCGTTCGTTGACGCAGCACAGTATCCCGGCACATCCAATTTCGTGGCTGTGGTCACTGACCTTCACGGTAAAATCCTCACAGCAGCATCTCTTCGAGATACCACGCCGGCTAGGGCAGAGCAGGCTGCTATAGCAATGGCCGTGGCGATTCCCATGCGCACGCGCATTTTCACTGATTCTCGAGCTGCTGCACGAGCGTTCATGACCGGATCAGTCTGTGAGCAGGCGGCCCATCTTCTTACCAAAAGACCACATTGCACGGAAATCGACGGCCACATCACCTGGTTTCCTGCCCACATGGGCAAGGATGTCCACCCTGTTATCCCCAATGCCAATGAGCTTGCCCATGCCCGAGCACGCGAACTGTCCCACCGTGACGGGCAATCGGCATCTAATTTTGGGGATGGCATCCGGCAGCTTGATTCGCTCCTCACCTTTAACGAAATTTGCAAAAATTATCAATTGGCCAGGCGTAGCTTTCCGCTCCCGCACCCGCAACTCTCTAGGGCCCAGTCAGTCACTTTAAGAATGCTGCAAACGGGTACTTACCCGTCGCCTTTAGTGTACAGCAAGTTTATCGACAGCATAAAGCCGCAATGCCCTCATTGCGAAGAGAGACGTTGCACGTTACCCCACATGCTCTGGCAATGCGCGGCGCTGCGCGATGGCGAGCCTCTCAGCACAGAAGCTGCCTGGAGGACGGCAATTACCAGCTCGGACCGAGAGGTCCAAATCCGGGCTGTCCAGAGGGCCCGCAATTTGGCGGAGGGGCTCGCTCTTCCTGTCCCCACGTGGGTGCGGCCCGCAGCCGACCCTCCCTCTTGAGGGGAATCGGCTCCTCAGGACAATTTGTAAATAAAGTTCATTGACTGACTGGCCGTGGATGCTTACATCACGAGCATCGGGCTTCAGCTCTCCACGGCCAAGACGGAAGCGCTTCTCGTCCACCCAACTCTCAAGGGGCGATACGAGGTCGGCCGCCTCAAGTTCCGGGGACGCGTTCTGCCGTGGCGACGATCAGTGCAATACCTCGGCATCACGATCGATCACCGCCTAAGCTGGAAGCCAGCCGTTACCAGCCACCGGCTAAGCTGTCGCCGAGTCGCAGGAGCGGCATCCTCTCTCCTCGCGAGGGGCAAAGGCTGTTCACCAGACATTGCCCTGAGGATGTACAACGCCGTCGCCGGAGCCAGGGCCCTCTACGCATTCTCCTGCATCTCCCTGCGACCGAATCAGTGGGAAACACTCGAGACGGCTCATCGCGGCATCATGCGCCGACTCTTTGGTATGCCTCGCGCGTCTCCAGTGGGCGTGACCTATGCCGAGACGGGCCAGTTTCCCCTCTCGCTCAGAGCCAAGGCTTGTGCTCTGCGTCACATCGAGCGCATGCACATGACGCGAGGGGGAAAGGCACTCGTCCATCGTCTGCTATCGCTGCCCGACACTGGTATGGGCCGCAGCGCACTGGAGTACGCCAGCCTCATCTCGGGAGCTCCATTCGCAGGCCTCCTGCCTATCCCTCCTCACTGGGACTCCCGGCTGCCCATTTCGACCAGGGTTCCGGGTGTACGCAGCAAGGGGAACACACCTCGAGCTGCCCTTCTACAGGAGACCTGTGCACTGATCGAGCAGCGGTACTCCGGCCATCTCCATGTTTACACGGACGGCTCGGTGAAGGGGGACGGATCGGCTGCTGCTGCAAGCGTCATCCCGGCGCTCCGAGACGAGAGGAAGTGTCGTCTTCCGCTCCCGGCGACATCGACGACCGCTGAGCTCGCGGCTCTGAACTTAGCGGCCGATCAGCTGGCAGAGCTCCTCCCGTCTTCGGCCGTCATCTTTTGTGACTCTCGGGCGGCCCTCCTCACCCTTGCGAGGGGCGAGAATGGCTCTTCGATCGCGCAGCGCATCACGCGCAAGTTCACCGTGATCGTCCGCAGTGGGTGTGGTGTGTCTTTTCAGTGGGTGCCCTCACACGTCGGAGTGCGCGGCAACGAGGAAGCCGACGAGCTCGCAAGGGACGCCCACGACCTCTCCACGCCCACAACGAACTTCGTTCGGGACTACGATGTGGCGCGACTCATAATCGCACGCCACGTCCGCGCTCTTCACCCGGACCCCCGCACAGCAGCCGGTAATCCTGTCCCCCGCCTGCCGTCAACGGGCATCGGTCGGCGTGCTCGCGCTTTCCTGCTGCGCCTTCGTGCTGGATGCGGCCGAACAGCACAACTGCTCTCAAAACAGCGTGGCAGTGGCAGCCCTTCGTGTGTGCAGTGTCCGGCAGAGGAGACCGTTGAACACATTGTGTGCCAGTGCCCGGGATATGCAGACATCCGTCGCCGTCTCTGCAACAGCTACCGGAAGCTCGGCCTGCCACACGTGAGTGCAGAACACTTGCTGTTCCCCTCGGCGAACGTAGCAACACGTCGCCGGGCGTTCTATGCGCTCCTTGACTTTTTTGGCGACGCGAACCTTTTCACGCGCCTCTAAAGAGGCCCGCTACAAACCCACGTGTCGTTGTTGACTGTGCCGCGCGCCACGCCCCCTTGTAACCCCACGTGACTGTTGACGTAGGCCACTCCCACCTGCCTGACGGCCTTTTTCTTCTCTCCTGTGGATCCTCTTCCGTCGGAGCGGACATTCTCTCCCCTTCCCTCGTGGTTGCGGAGCGCCCAAACTTCTTGCCTGTTCGGTGTTGTGTGTGTTTGTGTGTGTTTTTTTTTTTTTTCACTACTTGGGCGCATTCATCGTTTCCGGCTTCTCGGCGGTCTTTCGCTCGGTTGCGTGTGCTGCGTTGTTTCTTGCGCGCGCGCGCGGGGCCAGTGATCGAATGCATTTCACCACTCTATACTTACCTCTTCTCTTCTGACTCTTTCATTCCCATTCCCCCTTCCCTGCGCTTTCCTGTGGAGGTGCCCTCATTCAGAGAGGCAGTAACGGGATAGCGCTTTTCTCTTCCTTTTCCTCTTTCATAGCCACTCAGAGTAAATTTTCTCCCAAGATATTGACCTGCTCCCCGCGAAGCCCTCGTATTAGCTCACATTTGTTTCCGTGCCTTCGCAGCAATCTTTCATCTCAGTCAGACCATAGCCCCGCCGCGGTGGTCTAGTGGCTAAGGTACTCGGCTGCTGACCCGCAGGTCGCGGGTTCGAATCCCGGCTGCGGCGGCTGCATTTCCGATGGAGGCGGAAATGGTGTAGGCCCGTGTGCTCAGATTTGGGCGCACGTTAAAGAACCCCAGGTGGTCGAAATTTCCGGAGCCCTCCACTACGGCGTCTCTCATAATCATATGGTGGTTTTGGGACGTTAAACCCCACATATCAAATCAGTCAGACCATACAGTTCACAACACAGGTGTTTTTAAGGGGCACTGTCGAGATCCAATACGACAGTGGAAGCTCTGAACGCGCTAATAACTACGGTTACAATTTTTCCCGAGCAAAGATATGGCTAACTCACGCACGACAATCAGACTTTCTAGCATATGTTGCTACCTAACCTTCAGCAATTCTCCAAACTTTATCCTGAATGCCACAAGCATACCCTTCGTAACAAGATTTACCTGCTTGACATCAAGCTCAAATTCTACTCCGGCCGTATGTCTGGCATGTGGGTTAATACTTTTTACACTGAAATTCGCCAGCAAACTTTCTGTGTTTAGCGGTTTAGTCAGTTCTATTAGTGCGCTATTTCATTTTTGTGCTTTCTTTCCCGTTCTTCGCCACAGACCTTCAAAATACGGTTTAAATACGAAGCATTTCTATCTATCTATCTATCTATCTATCTATCTATCTATCTATCTATCTATCTATCTATCTATCTATCTATCTATCTATCTATCTATCTATCTATGTATCTATCTATCTATCTATCTATCTATCTATCTATCTATCTATCTATCTATCTATCTATCTATCTATCTATCTATCTATCTATCTATGGACGTGAAAATGCTGTAGGCCCGTATGCTCAGATGAGATTTGGGTGCACGTTAAAGAACCCCAGGTGGTCGAAATTTCCGGAGCCCTCCATTACGGCGTCTGTCATAATCATATGGTGGTTTTCGTACGTTAAACTCCGCATATCACTCAATCAGTTTACTTATCTATCTATCTAGCTGCCTACGTCTGGGTGGTCTCGTGATTATCTTCTTCCCTTGGGGTAAACCAAAATTAGTATGGGAGGATAAGATGATTTGGCGAATTAGAATCGCTATTATGAGATTAATAATGTCCCAGTGGCGTCACGTACGTCATCAAACACTTTCAGCCAGAGTGTAGCACATAAGCGTGGGCAGGTATATGCCACTGGTATGTGGGTATGGACCACAGATGACTCTGCCCAGAGACAGCGAGAACACACATGGTACTTTTAAAGCGTAAGCGTCAAAAAAAAAAAAACTCTGACATCGGCTGCGTTGACCCGACGAATGCAAAGAAAGAATGTCAGGGTCCCAGCAGGACTCAAACGCCAGCATTCTGAGTGCCAACCAAGTATTCTACAGAGCCACGCCAGGTCTTGCAACTGCTTTTCAAATTGACTGTAATTTTCATGAGCCGTTCATTTCGGATGCAGTGATGAGGAACAGTTTTATAAATATTACATATATTCTCCTACGATACAGCCATCACGTCGTGTTAAGATCCACTGTAGTTAAGCGCATTGTACTGACAGTGATTGATTGTTAATATCTACCAAGAAACGGCATGAACTGATATTGGTAATTTTCATTCGAGAGCATTAAGAAAAATTGGTGCACCTCCACGTAATGAATAACGACGAGTGGGCGAAGCGATAGGTCCAAAGGTGCATAATGCCAATGTTGAACTCACCGACTAGTATAAAGGAAGGACTAACAGATGGGCGGGCACACAGAGGGACGCAGACGTGGACGCACGCACGGATGCACGGAAGGTAGGACGCACTGACGGACAAGTGGACGTATGCATGAATGCATGCATGCATGGACGGACAGGAGGATGTATGAACGGATGCATGGACAGACAGATGGACCGATGGACAGATGGATAGCCAGATGGATGGACGCGCGGACGAATGAACGGACGGACAGATGCGTGGTCGAACGGCCATGCGGATGGAGCGGGTGATGATGGATTATGCTTTCGTATATTTGATTCGCATAAAATTAGTTGTTTACACATAATTTTTCGCTTTCTGTTGCGCATGTGTTGAGTTTCGGTTGGAGTATTGTGGGGCGTGATGGACGCCAACTAGGTCGGCCCCAAGGAGCTCGCCCCGAAATGCTGGCATCGACAGCGTTGACCCAATGAACGAATAGATTAAGTATCAAGGCCTTAGCAGAAATTGAACCCCATCATTCTGCGTCGAAATCAAGAAAGTATTCTACCACAGAGCCACGCCAGGTATCGGAACTGATTTTCAAACACGTCACAATTGTGATGAAACGCCAATTGTGGTTGCAGTGCTGGCTATCCAATCTTATAAACAGTACATACCAATGCTGCTATCATACAGCCATGCATCACGTCGTGCTAACGACAATTCTAGGAAAGCGCCATCCACTGAAGCTCACTTACCTAGCAGTGTGCAGGGCCGCCATTCTCGCGGGCACAAGCGCTACCCATTAGCTTACCGCTACTGGTGTTGCTAATACCCATGTTTCTGTTGGCATCGTTACGCAACAGTAAATATGCGGCTGTTAAACATATATCTGTGCGCACAACATTGGTTCATATCTTTAACGTGATTTCGTAACATTTCACTCAATAAAAAACTACAACACACTCACCTGCCCTCTGCATGCTTCGTATAACATCGATTCCCAAGGTATGTGGCATCCGCCAAAGTTTTTCCTAATCGTTATCGCAGATGAGCCCATATTTCGCGTCATATCTATTAAACTGAAGGCTTCAGGGAGGCTATAGTGCACAAAGGAATTGCCTGAGTTGATATCCTCATGTCACAGTTAGTAGCTATTGACATTTTTCGCCTTCTCACCGCAACTATAAATCCGTTATTTTCTCTAATATACATTCCTTAAACATTAAACGCAACATAGCAGTTCGGTTATGGAAGTGCCCTCGTGTGAGTTCACTCTCCAGAGATGTCCTCACGTAAGATGTTCTCTTTGAAGCAAAAGTGCCAACAAATCAACAGCCCTTTCACATGTTAGGGCTGCTACTGATCCTTCTCATAGCAGGCTGCGTGCCTGCATTATTAAAAAGCTTATCGCCAGAGCAAAAAGAAAATAGTTTAAGAAAAATTACTGGGGAGTGCACTTATCAGCGTAAAGAACCTCTAAAAAAGCCCATATCGTCGTGGCCATGTTGCGGCAACGTGCCCTGGTAGCACTGGAGTAGTGATGCTGCGTACACAGGTTCTTACAATCAGTCATAAGCGCAGTTATTGAAGTGTCATACTGCACTGCATCTAATACTATTGCAATAAAAAACATGAAGAAAGCAATATTTCTGATTGGCTTGCTTTTGTGTAGCTAGGTAATAAACTTTATTAAGGATGCAAGGAGGAATCATCGGCCTGACCTAGGCGTCCAGCAGCCGTCGTTCGCGGAGCATTGTTCAATGTCCTCGGCGACAGCACCTAATTTTTCAATAAGTAGCTTGCTGTGGTCTTTCTGTGTTGTTTCCGTAATGATGATATGATTTACATGTGGGGTTTAACGTACCGAACCCACCATATGGTTGTGAGAGACGCCGTAGTGGAGGGCTCCGGAAATTTCGACCACCTCGGGTTCTTTAACGTGCACCCAAATCTGAGCACACAGGCCTACAGCGTTCTCGCCTCCAACGAAAATGGCTGCGGCCGCAGCCAGGCACTGATTCCGCGACCTGCGGGTCGGCAGCCGAGTACTTTAGCCACTATACCACCGTGGCAGGGCTTGTTTCCGTAATGGGGGTTAATTCTATTTTGATGTGTTCATCTGACACCACATTATAAAGTGCATAAATTGTGAAAGGCTGGTGTTTCTTGAGCTCCTAGGTCGACGATGATGCATTCCACTGTGAATGGAAGGCACTTATCAACACTGTCAACGAGCTGAATCTTTCAACTATAACGAGGGCCACCATTATGAAGGTAAATATTTTGGTATTCTTCTTTTAGTTGCCTTTAGTATATACATATTAAACCGGCTTACGCTGCAAAGATTGAATCATAGGTGAGAAACTCAGGAGCCAGAAAAAATACGACAAGAAAAAGAAAAAGAAAAGCCTAGTAGAAAAAAGAAGTAGGGCAATACTTCTTGAGGGGCAGATTCCGGATATCCCGAAATTGACAAAAAGTGCCATCCAGCCCGTAACGCGGCTTTCCCGGTTTATTTACCTTCCAACTTGGAAGTGGCATTACTTTCGAAAGCATAAAGTTCAAAAGGCGTTCCGCTTCCCTTCCATCATCGGTGACAGGACGCGTAGAGGTTCCTATTTCAGCTCGAGGAGATATCAAAGTGAGAAAGGTGACGAATGCATATAAAACCGAGATGAAAAAAAAAAACAGGAAAACATCCAATAGGAGGTCTCAGCACAGCCACAAAAAACGGAGCCACGAAAAATAAGAAGTAATCAAATGAGAAAAAAAAGAGCATGAGCTGAATTCGATAGCAGAGCAAAGCTTTGACGCATTGATACGGGGGAGGGAGGGTATTCGGAGTTTTCCACGGAGGATTCGATAGTAGCCAGTGACGCAGAGATGCGCTCGACGAAGCGGACGCAGCAGCTCACTGAAGGGAACACGAATGCGGATTCGGACGCTGCGTACGTTGATCGAATGCCTCAATCTCGGAACTCCTCTGACGCCCATTTCTCCATCCTTCGTGTCACCCCGCGCTGCTGCTGCAGACAACCAAGCGGTCCATGAGCACGAGCGCAGCCTGGCCCTCGATGTCATTGGCGATCTCGTCAGGGACCACCAGTGCGACGATGGATCGACGCGCTGGCTGGAGTGACGGCCCGCCGGAACTGTATATTGTATATATGGCTATAGACGGTTTCGCAGGCGCTTGCCAGTCTCTGGCAACATTGTTCGTTCACCGTGAAACACCCCTGGAAAGTTCCGGTTTAGCTTGTTTTTGCGGATTTTCAGCATTCGCTGCTGGCCACGACTGCTTGTATTCTAATGTTCTATGCGGATGAAATTATTCTAATGAAGCAGTCGCAACTCGAGCACATGCTGTGTCAAGCCAGGATGCAGCCAGCAAGCATGAACTAAATTTACATGCTAGTGAAAACGCCCTGCTTTCCGACCGATGACGATAGAAAGAGCATCTGCCTTGCAGTGATCTCGCGAGAAAACTGGATTCCCATAAAGATGGTGCAGGTTTGTTCTGCCCACTGTATTAAAAGCAATGTAAAGCTCAGCGCCGACTAATGGCACAGAGGCGATACTGTGACGTTAAACTAGTAGAAGGCGCCTATCTGGGGACACATTGGTCACTGTCGTCTTCCACCCGTGGAAGATAAGTGTGTACTGACGCCTGAAATGGGTAACGTGAAAGTAATACTGAAAATCTATCGGAAGGGTGTTTGAGTGACATCACTAATGTGTACTGTTCGAAACACGCTATAAGTAGCCGCGCTCAACATGCATCGCCACGCAGTGTACGTCAGCGGTGTCACGTTTTGTTGTCCTTGCATTCAATTTTATTTAAGTGACGCCAGCGAGTGGACTCTGATCTGTGCGAGCAATATGACTCATCCCCTGTTTTCTGCACTAACATTGCCGCCTTTTAACTCATTTATTTTTCGGTGTGAACATGGGCCGCAGAATGTTTGGTTCATCAATAGTGTACTGGTGAGTAAGCTATAATAGGTTTCGTGACCCAGCCGCAGTTGACGTCATCATGTAATCAGTACATTTTGTGATTTCTCAGTCACACGAACAATTCAGATCGCGAGTGGTTTCGATCGCCGCTGATCTCTATAAAAAGCGCTCGGTGTGACACAGGCGCAGAAATGAGCACTTTATCCCGAGGTTGCGTGCTTAGACGAAAGCACAAATATCTTCGTGGCTCGACAGGAGGCAGGTTTTTAGTTCCAGTCGAAAAGCTGAATCGAAAACTTCACTATGAATCGGGCAACTCTTCTCCAGCATATCGACGATTTGGGTGCGCTTTGAAAACGCGCACAGGGAAAAGACAGGTGTGTGCTGTCAATTCTCTGTCCGCGTCCACAAAAAGTATATCGACATCGTCGACATGCAGAAATAACTGGTCCAATTAAGTTCGCTGACAAACTTCTTCGCAGCTTGTGCACTTTCTGTCGGCCACTGTTAAAAGTAACACGCACTTGGGGGCCGCGCTCATTGGAACTACTAGACATATATTTCGCGCGCCGCCCGTTGGCGACGCGAGCCGTGTTACCTGCAGCAGTAGCCACGTCTGTACCTCCCGTGCACAACGTCGAGCCCCTTCAGGTAGCCGCTAAACGTTGCTTGAAACACAACTTAAGGAATGCACCAGAAATAACAAAGCACACACTCAAACACGCCAGGAAAACACCGCCGGGAGCACTGAAAAAGCATTACCAGAAGAGGCGTACCGGAAGTCTTCTGGGGTAGGCCGTTCGGCGCGAGCCAGTTTGTTTACAAATACCGAAACCGTCTGTGTTTGTACGTGGGGCCTCACCTACATAATTAAATGCCGTACAAGACCAACGTTGGTCCTTATTCACCATGCGTTTAGGGGCGAAGCTCCTTATAGCGGCACCCGTTCGTCCCTCGTAATCGTAGTCGTAGTCGTAGTGTGTAACCAGTCTTAGGTTTTGACCTGCAATGTGGTGCCGGTGGGAGATTTCTCCTGTGCGTTGTTGAACAATAAAAAATTTGTAGTGTGCGCGTTACATAAAAGCCGAATTCTCCTGTCTCTCATTCCCCATTAGCAGCCTTTGACATGTACATTGAGCACTATCTGACAAGAAAGGGTTGCTACGTTATACTCGCTGGGTGTAACCTCCTTAGTTTTAGAAAGTTTTAGCGAGCGTTGAGCCGCAGTGCAATGAATACAATGAACTAGTATATACCATGAACTCGAGGTGGTTAAAGGTGGGAAGTAGATACGAAGCGCAAGCCGTAAGAAAGCAAAAACCGAATTCTCCTGTCTCTCATTTCCCATTAGCAGCCATAGGCATCTACATTGAGCACTATCTGACAGGAAAAGGTTGCTACGTTATACTCGCTGGGCATAACCTCCTTGGTTTTAGATAGGTTTAGCGAGCGTTGGGCTGCAGTGCCATGAATACAGTGAACTAGTATATAACATGAACTCGAGGCGGTTAAAGATGGGAAGTAGACCCGAAGTGCAAGCAGTAAGAAAGTTTGCATGCGCCACCTCTCGTTTAGTCCTTGGAATGTCCGCTGGATGGTGGTGCTTCTATATCGGGAATATATGATGAAAAGATGTGAGATGGTGGTACTTGGAGTGTTGAATAGATGGACGAACGGACACGCACACAAATGGATGGACGGACGCACGGATGGCTTCATGGATGAATGGACGCATGGGCAGACGCAGGGGCGGATGCATGGACGAACGCAGGGACGGACGCACAGATGGACGTGCAGACACACGAACAGACGAACGCACGGACAGACGGATGGACACACGGACGGTCACACACACGGACGCATGGACGGATGGAAGTAAGCACGAATGAATGGAGGGATGCTTCGCCCCACTCTCCATCATTCACTCCATGGATATGCTGCCATTTTTTTTTTTCACCTCCCACTCTCCTCACAAGATATAAGCCTTCATTTATGAATGGACCCTTTCGCTAATGTGAATAAGTCCAATAGGCGAGCGCTAAATCTATGTGCATTTTTGAAGATACAGTAATTACGTTTGTGTATATATGGAAGTAAACTTAAATGTTAAGCGCAAAAAAAAAACGATGAGGCACTGGAAACAAAAAAACAGGATAGAACGCTCGCTACCAACTGATTAAATTATGAAAGAATTCTAGAAAAAAGTACAAATTGTACGTCATGCTATAGTTTTTGATATGAAGAGCTTTGTGATGTGCGGAGCCGCGGCTATGGTGTATTTTTTTCCCACACTAGCTTGACATGCCGAATATCCCCGCCCTCGATTACGGCCTAGTATTTGTCGATGCGGCATCATGAAATGTGAGGCCCACCGTCCACGGGACGGCTTTTCGCTCTCCCATCGTAGAGTACCGAGTACTCTAAATCGTTAACCACTTTTTCTTAACACAACGGACCTCTGAACGTTTCAAGCAATTTCCGTTATGGGACGGCTTCATGCTCTCCCATAGCAGAGTACCAAGTAGTCTAAATTGTTCACCACTTTTTATAAACACACAAACATTCGCTTCTCGGCCTTTTGGTCAAGATCAAAGTGTAGTATGCCAACAGGACGGCTTTATACTCTCCCATAGTAGAGCACCTAGTACTCTAAATCATTATTCATTTATTCTAAACACAAGCAGTCGGCGCTCAGTTTTTCTGGTAGAGGATACTCGCTTTAGTCCATGCGGGTGAGGCCCATGGGACGGCTCTATGCTCTCCCATAGTAGAGTACCTAGTATTCTGAAACGTTACGCACTCTTTCTAAACACAGAAAAGTTATTAATCTTACTGCCAAGAGACGGCTTTATGCTCTCTCATAGTGAGAGTTCCTAGTACTAAAATCGTTAACAACTTTTTCTAAAGACACAAAACTTTGAGCTCTCCCATAGTATCTAGTACTCTAAATCGTTACTCCCTTTTTCTAAACACAATTCTTTCGCAACTAAATCAGTTGGTAGTGAGCGTTCTATCCTGTCTCTTTGTTTCCTGCGCCTCATCGTTTTTGTTGTTTTGTTTTTTTTTTTGTGGTCGACTTTTGCGTTCAGACATGCACCAACTCGCCCAGCAACGCATTTCATTCGGAAGTATTATCACTGGACAAACACCAACAGATAAAATGTCATAATCCTTAGCCATGAAAATCAAATAAAAAGATGGTGTATAACAAAAAAACAAGAAATGTTTAGGCACGTCCAGTACGACTACCGGCGCCCACTAAGGCTCAACTGTATGCACAGCGCTTAGGTTCGTTCCTTTGTGTTCCAGCACGATTCAGCAAGGTGCGTCTTTTTATCGAATGGCAGCGATTATTTTTACTACCTAATGAACATTAAGATCACACAGCGCAATAGAGGCAACAAATACACAACAGTATCATATTCTTTTGAACCTCACGCTCCTCGTTACCACCTTCCTTCAAAGACGAATGATTTGAACAAGGAATGAAAACAACAAAAGAGAAGGCATGAATGTTACCAGGCAAATTACAAGTACCGCCATCTAGTGAACACTGCAAGAACTGAACGAGAGGTGGCTACATACAGGGGACGCACAGCCCACGCCTTAAGGAGCTTCGCTCCTAAAAAAGTACAAATTGTACGTCATGCTATAGTTTTTGATATGAACAGCTTTGTGATGTGCGGAGCCGCGGCTATGAAGTAGGATCTGTCTTTTTTTTTCCCACACTAGCTTGACGTGCCAAATATCCCCGCCCTCGTTCGCGGCCTAGTATTTGTCCATGCGGCATCTTGAAAAGTGAGACCCACCGTCCACGGGACGGCTTTTCGCTCTCCCATCGTAAAGTACCGAGTATTCTAAATTTTTAACCACTTTTTATTAACACAACGCACCTCGGAACGTTTCAAGCAATTTCCGTTACGGGACGGCTTCATGCTCTCCCATAGTAGAGTACCAAGTAGTCTAAATTGTTCACCGCTTTTCATAAACACACAAACATTCGCTTCTCGGCCTTTTGTTCAAGATCAAAGTGTAGTATGCCAACGGGACGGCTTTATGCTCTCCCATAGTAGAGTACCTAGTACCTTAAATCATTAAACCTTTATTCTAAACATAAGCATTCGGCGCTCAGTTTTTCTGGTAGGGGTTATTCGCTCTAGTCCATGCGGGTGAGGCCCATGAGACGGCTCTATGCTCTCCCATAGTAGAGTACCTAGTATTCTGAAACGTTACCCACTCTTTCTAAACACAGAAAAGTTATTAATTTTACTGCCGAGGGACGGCATTATGCTCTCCGATAGTGAGAGTACCTAGTACTAAAATAATTAACAACTTTTTCTGAACACACAAAGTTTTAAGCTCTCCCATAGTATCTAGTACTCTAAATTGTTACTCTCTTTTTTCTAAACACAATTCTTTCGCAACTAAATCAGTTGGTAGGGAGCGTTCTATCCTGTCTCTTTGTTTCCTGCGCCTTATCCTTTTTGTTGTTTTGTTTTTTGTGGTCGATTTTTGTGTTAAGACATGCAGCAACTCGCCCAGCAACGCATTTCATTCGGAAGTATTATCACTGAACAAACACCAACAGATAAAACGTCATAATCCTTAGTTAGCCAGGAAAATCAAATAAAAAGATGGTGTATAACAAAAAAAACAAGAAATGTTTAGGCACGTCCAGTACGACTACCGGCGCCCACCAAGGCTCAACTGTATGCACAGCACTTAGGTTCGTTCCTTTGTGTTCCAGCACGATGCAGCAAGGTGCGTCTTTTTATCGAATGGCAGCGATTATTTTACCACCTAATGAACATTAAGATCACACAGTGCATTAGAGGCAACAAATACACAACAGTATCATATTCTTTTGAGCCTCACGCTCCTCGTTACCACCTTCCTTCAAAGACAAATATTTTGAAGAAGGAATAAATAACAACAAAAGAGAAGACATGAATGTTAACCAGGCAAATGCCTGGTTTGATATGCTACGCTGGGGGATGGGAAAATGGAGTATAATTATAAGAGAGAGAGAAAGGAGAGAAAGGTAAACAAAGGAGAAAGCCTTAGCTTCATAGGCTCACGCGGATGCAGCGGTAGTACTATGCAAAAGTTAGAGGCGTTTACATATGTCTGTAGTCCTCAAAAAGTGAAATGGGGCTTTCACTGCCTTTTGAGCCGATGAAAGACGAGGACGGTGCTCCAGCAGCATCCGCACAGAGTGTTCGATTGTCCAATTGTTGCAACGCACCAGAAAGCTTTTGTCTTCGGAGGCATTTGAGGGCAACGACTTAGCAGATAAGTGTCGCAGACGACGCATTTTGCACTGTTGGTCACTCCAATGAAGGCTGAGTATGCTTTTGTGAAGGCAAGTCCCCATCAATGCCGAACAGAAGTGAAGCTTCGCGTCGACGAAGTCCAGATGGAATTTGAAGCTCTACTTGAAGGTTTACTTTATGGAGTCTTGATATGTCATGCTTGGGGTGTTCCACTCCAGCAGACACAAACTACGTGCCAGATG
This sequence comes from Rhipicephalus microplus, assembly GCF_013339725.1. Taxonomy (NCBI): domain Eukaryota; kingdom Metazoa; phylum Arthropoda; class Arachnida; order Ixodida; family Ixodidae; genus Rhipicephalus; species Rhipicephalus microplus. The sequence continues at coordinate 136,564 of NW_023608517.1, read as the reverse complement.
ACGAAGATGTCTTGCAGCGTCTGTCTTTGACAGAGGAATCGGAAAGGTGAGCTCTTCTTCGTGGGATGTGCGAGCCGCGTTGTCTGCGGAATCATGGCCACTGATCCCGCAATGACCAGGTAGCCACTTAAAATTGACTTCTTGGTCTGTTTCTGTGACGCGGTGAAGAAGTTCGGCAGTCTCGTTCGTGAGTTGTTCATGGCAACGTCGTCGAAGAGCAGACTGCATGCTCTTTCAGGCTGATTTCAAGTCCGAAAACACAGCCCATTTACTCAGTCTCTGGGATGGGGATGTGATGTATTCAAGGGCACAACGCAGAGCCACAAGTTCTGCTTCCGTAGACGAAGCGATATATGAGGGTTTGATTCGCAAGGTTATTGCTCAAGCTGGTATCACCACCGCACCGCTATAACTCGCTGCAGTGGATGAACCACAGAGTCCTTTGAACAGAATATATGAGGAGGTAAACCCACTTTTGACTGTTTATAAACTCTACTTCGAAAGCTAGATCTAATAATAATATTTACCAGCCACAAATAGCAAATTTAAGCGCAGTTATCAATTGTTGAAATGGCGTGTACATTTTGCTACCACCAGGGAAGCTGGTACCTAGCCTTTGGCTATTTTTGCTGCGTATGGGATTAGCTATGTTTCCGTAGATAATGCAATATCCTAGTTCTTAGTTCAGAGAAAACATCCTAGTTCAGAGGAAAAAAAAGGTAGGGTGCATTGGAACCAGCTAACAAATAACGCAAATGCACCAAGCCTATTATTAATGCAAGGTGCATCAGAAAATGGTAGTGGGTTCACCATGATGGCAGCCAAGAATGGCCACACCTAATTCGATACATGTAACCTAAAATTTTATGGTCAAGCTGCCTCCATGCTATGAGCTTCTTTCAAATGCACTCTGTTGTGCGAATGGGAAGCCCGAGCGATAACGAGGGAACCGTTCGAATATATAAGAAAGCTTACGGCTTCGCATACAATAAAAGGACTAACGGGCAGCTCTCAAAACAAAGCAGAGTAGCAACTGTGCATTGATTTGCATAAAGCTTTAACGAAGAGGCAAGTTCTTTCAGCAAGCGCGTATAAAGGTAGAACCGCCGATCCGCACTGGGGCTGCAAATATGTGCCTGCGCCTAGAAGAGTGGCGATCGATGAAGGCGTTCCCCCTGAGAGGATGGCTGCCGAGCAATACTACATTGCTCGTGAGAGAGGAAGCCGGACTACAGGATGCCAACAGCGAAAGACGGCTCTTGAAAAACCGCAGTTGTGTTACGCAACACGAGTTGGAGGGTTAGACAACAAACATAGGATGGGCGAGTTTGTCAAGTGACGAGACCTGCCGGGCACCTGTGTGCGTCAGAGTCGCTGCCTGCCAAGACCAGATTTACGAAGCGCGGAAAACAGGGTTCAACATAAATGGTCTGCAACGTCAGTAAAACCAAGTTCTGAGACAACATCTTGACAAAAAAAACTGGTGAAGGGGCATATCGGGAAAGGTATTGCAGCTCCCTTTACGTGAAACCTGGGGAGAAGTGAAGCCTGCTGTTTTTACGGTTCGAATCGGAGCCCCCAGTTTGCTCTAATTAGACTCAAAACCCACAGCCCGCTTAGTTAACGAGCAACTAGGCACAAGAGAAATTTCCCAGCCCTTCATTGCAGGTCAAGATGCAGTGCCCATATATACGGGTTGACAGTTGAACGTTTGTGCAGCGCCAGAAGCCATCTTTTTTTTTAATTTTGAGTCGACAAACTTGCTGGCAGTCGTTCGCTTTCTCGGCATTGTGTCTCGCGGATGAGCGCCGCTCTCCTCTTGCGAACTGGTAGTTCAGCTATCATCGCCGAAAGGGCGTTTTTTGCGGTGACTTTCTCACGCGCTTACTGCAACACCATCGTCGCAGCAGCAGAAAACAAAGTGCGCACCGACGCGCCGGCACAATGAGGTGCTCCACCCCTAATATTGCGCAAGCGCTTTTTCTCTTTGACAGTTGGATCGGTTTCAGAGAGCGTTTAGTTGGTCTTTCTCGTAATATTAGAAAGGGACTGTGTCAGGCATTTTATCGCTCGTCCCTCCAAAAAAAAAAAAGGCACCGATACATTTATGAAGCCTCATGTCTTAAATTAGTCAAAGTAATAGTAAGACGAAGGATTAATTCTGGACACTGTTTCTTTACAGTAGACCACAGGCCTTACTTCCTGTAGACTTGCGTTTCTTTATATTGCAGCTTGGTCATTATTATTTTTGTGCTTTACGACTGTTTCTTGCACGCTACTTTATGCCCTATTGTTCCATTAACAAAAAAAAAGCTGTCAGTCACTTATCGGCCCTCAACGCTTTTCTAAACGATTGGCAATAAAAATTTCGCCGCGTTAAACACATTCGCCTACTTTGACAAATTTTTCGGCACATTTATTTTATGTTGGGCAAGACACTTTCACCTCTATCTCGGGATGTCATGAACAGAAGTTATACGAAAAATTACAGAGAATGAAACTGCAATCAGAAAAGTCAAGTCCAAATGTCACCTTAAAATAAGGAAGCCTCAGATGGCCTGCCAGATCAGGTGGATGGCTGTATTGTGAACCGAAAGCAGTGCTTCCTTCAACGCTGGCTTTTATTTCTTGCACAGTCACTTGAATAAAACAAAAGCGAAAAAATGGCGCTATGTTCACGAAGAGAATGATAATGAAGGAGCGTGCTCCGGAAGGTAAATCTGGTAAACCATGAAAACTTGGGGCATCCACTCGACCATTATACAAAGATGTGGCTAATAAGGGGTAGCGAAGGTTTCAAGACGTAAAAACCCAACTATAATTCTTATGATTATTATAGCGAAGATTATTTGCAGCGACCCTTCCCCTCTACTCCGCAAAAATCGGTGATATGACCGGAAGTCGCAAGCACACCGTGCCTTGAAACGGTGCAAACTATGGGCGCGCCATAGAGTTTCATACGATAATAGGGAGTTTTAAAATAGCGCTACGGAAACCCTTGTGGTGCAGTCGCTGCCACTACTCATGCTAGTAACGCGAGCCGCCGTTTGCACTTGTGGTACGCTTGCAAAAATCCGAAATAGGGTGAGGCGCGTGCGGCCCGCAAAGCGCTCGTGTCAAGGCTTAACGATTCTAAATCTTCCTAATTTTGCACCTAAGCGGACGCCGGTTGCGTCGGTTGCGTCTCGCGTCGGAGATTGCGTTTTCTACCGTATAGCATCGCTTGGCCAGCGTGCCCTCTAAAGCCCGTGCCCTATCACGGAAGAAGACAGACAGGCGGATCGCGTTCTATTCTTACCCTGTCATTTGCTCCAGATGAAGTGTGGCTATGACGAAAGGATGAATGCACAAGGATCGAGCATAGTGAGCAAGCTCCTAAAAGAGATAAGGAAAGAAACTCATCGAAGGCAGCTGCGTCTGTATTCATTATCATTATTGGAAAATGGACACCAACGGAATTTCGGTTGGTGTCCATATTCCAACGTTATTTCATTTCCCCACAACCAGACAGAATTCTGTCTAAAGTCCACCTTTGGACTAACCCTTGCGTGTCTCACCCAATCTATGCTGTACCCCCCTCACTTCTTATTCTCTGTGACATCTACGAGGCATCCATACGGTGAAGAAGCAATGACTTCCACCGAAGAAATGACTCAGCATTGCCTCCTTCAATCGTAGTCGTTTTTTCCGGCTCTGAAGAGAAGTAAAACACCCGGGCTAGTCGTCCATTCTCCGAGACAAATGTTTGTCCCTCATGGAGTTACCCTCAGATTGTGCGAAGCAAGCCGCGCGAAAGATATATGGGCCTCGCATGCTTCTGAGTGCGTCAACGCTCGCCACCTTGCGTGCTGCAGGATGGTTACAATGACGACGACGATGAAGAAGGCGCCCGGCTTCCGCCAGACATGGTCATTTGTCACCACTGTCTACATCGGGGAAGTCTAAGATCCCCTCCCGGAGTTCAATGCTGTGTGCCTCACCGCGCCACCTCACGAAAATCGGCGTCGTCTCTCACCACCGCATCGTGTCTTTTCCTTTCTCCCCGATATCTCCTCACTCGCAATGTCCAGTTCTTTTGTTCAAGCGTGCGCCACTTGAAAGGCATCATGGCGCCATCGCTTTGAGAGTGCCGACGTGAGAAAATAGACGAGCGTCCTTTTCCAAAACACCGCGTTTCGCGTCTCACGGTCAACAAGCTAGTGACGTGACCAGTTCCTATCGAGCTCTGTGCACATGGGCCACGGAATCATTCTAATTTACGAAATGAAAGCAACTCCTACACTATTATGTACTCTCCATCGAAACAAAGTAAAAAGTAAACAAAACTAACGCTAACAATATTGCCACGTTCCATTTCCCAAGTTTTTGTTATCGTCCGAAAATACCGCACGATTCTCAGCGCAAACCGCGCCTGCAGTTTTCTAGAAGGTTCCGGACTGTAGTAGATCATTTCGATAAGATCACGCCCACTGTGCGAACGGTACAGATTGTTCTGGAAGCTACGCCACCGCCAGCGATAACGCTAGAACATTCGACGGCAAGAGTATAAATGCCGACGCGCTTCGCCGCTTGTCAGTTGTTGATCGAAGGCCGACGCTCCGTTCGCCGCTATCAGTCTGAGACTGCTATCTGTGCGAGACTGCTGCTGTAATTGGACTTTCTGTTTACCGGGCACAGGTTCGCCCAAATAAACAGCAATATTCCAACAAGAAGTCTCCTGTCTTCGGCCACGTCACGACCCCGTGACATTTGGTGGAGGTGCTGCTTCGTTCATGTACCGGACGCCCCCGTCAAGCCGTGAACCCAGCCCACGTCGCGGAGAAGACACCGACGCCAACCACGAGCAGCGAACAAGCCGCCGACAGCAAGGGCTACCACCGGAGTACGGGATTCTGGAAGACAAGGCGCGGAAGACCAAGGCCATGACCGCGACTGCAGCGACAATGACAACCGCCGCATCCCTGCCCACGATCGTCATGCATCAACCCAGGGAACCACCAATTTTCCATGGGTCATCGTTCGAAGACCCGGAGTCCTGGTTAGAAACATACGACCGTGTGGCCGCCCTCAACCACTGGGACAACGAAGAAAAGCTCCGGCGTGTGTACTTCTACCTGGAAGACACCGCAAGGACCTGGCTAGAGAATCGTGAGTCCACGCTCCGAACGTGGGATGTCTTCTGCGGCACATTTCTGCAAACGTTCGCGAGCGTCGCTCGCAAAGAAAGGGCCGCTGCTCAACTAGAGACCCGGGTTCAGCTACCGAATGAGAAGGTTGGAATTTTCACAGAGGAGATGACCCGCCTATTTCGTCACGCTGACCCAGACATGCCTGAGGAGAAGAAAGTTCGTTTCCTCATGCGAGGGGTCAAACAGGAGCTCTTCGCGGGACTAATGAGGAATCCACCGAACACCGTCCAAGAATTTGTATCCGAGGCGACCACCATCGAAAAAACCCTTGACATGCGCACCAGACAGTATAATCGTCGCCTGACTCCAGAATGCGCTGCTGCTCAAACCAGTGACTCCGAAAACCTGCGTGAAACGATCCGAGCGATCGTGCGGGAAGAGCTGCGCAAACTGTTGCCTTCGGCGCAACCTCAAGTGGATTCGATCGCCGACATTGTGCGAGAAGAAGTTCGGCAATCACTTCGAATTCCCCATACACCGCTGCCCGAGCCAGAAACTATGAGCTACGCCGCTGCAGTGCGCCACAACCCTCCTCCCCGTCCACGCCAAAACGCCGCCCCGTCGCACTTCCGTCGCCAGACACCACCGACGCCACCACCACCACCGACGACCTACCGTTCACCAGCGGGCCAGCGCAGTGCGCCGAGGAAAACCGACGTTTGGCGCACCCCTGACCACCGCCCACTGTGCTACCACTGCGGCGAGGCCGGGCACACTTACCGCCGTTGCCAGTACCGACAGATGGGACTGCGTGGCTTCGCCGTCGATGCACCACGTCCGCAGCCTGGAGAACGACCACGTGACATCGCCGACTACCTGACAGGAACTCGGTGGACACCACGAAGCCCTTCGCGTTCGCCGTCGCCCAGCCGCCGCACGTCACCGCACCACCGACAGTACTCTGGCCTAACGCGGGGCCGGTCTCCTAGCCCGTATCCGGGAAACTAAGGGCAGCAACCGGTGGAGGTGCGGTTGCTGTGCGACGAACTACCGAAGATCCTCCGACGACGACGACGCCGCGACGGAGCTTTCCGAACACAACGCCAACCAGGCAAAGCCCTGACGGCGAAAGCTCACTTACCGAAGGTGGCCTGACGACGCAACATGGAAGCAGCGGAACAAGCCGACGCAGCCGTGACCCGACGCCACGCCCTAACTGTAATGCGAGGCGGCGAATTAGCGACCTCGACGTTCTTATCGACGGCCACAGTGTGACTGCTCTCGTCGATACTGGAGCCGACTATTCTGTCATCAGTGGGTCGTTCGCCGCGAAGTTAAAGAAAGTTAGGACAGCTTGGAAAGGCCCTGAAATCCGCACAGCCGGAGGTCATCTCGTAACGCCTGCAGGAATCTGCACAGCGAGAGTCACCATTAACGGCCGTATTTATCCTACAGACTTCGTAGTCCTACAGCGTTGCTCGAGAGATGTCATCCTTGGCATGGACTTCTTATGCCTCCATGGTGCTGTCATCAACCTAAAAACAAAGTCGATAACGTTATCCACAGAAGAAGCACTACCGCCGCGCACGCCGTCTGCACACCATGCCTTGAATGTGCTGGAAGAACAAGTCACCATTCCGCCTCGCTCAAGCATCATTATTTCAGTCGGCGCTCCTGAATCACCTGACTTCGAAGGCGTCGTTGAAGGCAGTCAGCATCTGTTGGTCACCCGAAATATTTGCGTCGCAAGAGGAATTGCAGAGTTGCGGGGAGGCAAAGCAACGGTTATGCTCACAAATTTCAGCAATGAGTACAAACATGTGAACAAAGGAACAACGGTCGCATACATCGAAGAAATTGTCGAAGCCACCAGTGCTTTCGCCCTCACCGATTCTGCGGAACCTGCTCAGAGGAGCCAAGCCCCTCCCATAGCTTTCGACGTTAATCCCAGACTTCCGAACGATAAGCAAGAACAGCTCAAGGCCCTGCTCCTGCAATACGAAGATTGCTTTTCGTCGTCATCGAAAATTCGGCAGACCCCAATCACGAAACATCGCATCATAACCGAAGAAAATGCCAGACCACTCCGTCAGAGTCCGTACAGGGTTTCGACGCGAGAACGTGAGGCCATCAAGAGACAAGTTGATGAAATGCTGCGGGATGATATTATCCAGCCGTCCAAGAGCCCATGGGCATCCCCCGTGGTGTTAGTGAAGAAAAAGGATGGGACCCTACGTTTCTGCGTCGATTATCGCCGCCTGAACAAAATCACAAGAAAGGACGTGTATCCTCTCCCACGAATAGACGACGCACTTGATCGGCTCCATAACGCCAAGTACTTTTCGTCAATGGACCTCAAGACTGGCTATTGGCAAATCGAAGTCGACGAAAGAGACCGAGAGAAGACGGCGTTTATAACACCGGACGGCCTCTTCGAGTTTAAGGTGATGCCCTTCGGCCTTTGCTCAGCGCCTGCAACTTTTCAACGCGTTATGGATACAGTACTGGCAGGATTGAAGTGGCAGACTTGCCTTGTGTACTTGGACGACGTCGTCGTGTTTTCCTCCAGTTTCGACGAGCATCTTCGGCGCCTTGAAGCTGTACTTCAAGCCATCAAGACTTCCGGACTCACACTGAAGCCAGAAAAGTGCAGATTTGCGTATGAAGAGCTCTTGTTTCTGGGGCACGTTATCAGCAAGTCTGGAGTTCGTCCTGATCCACGGAAAACAGCCGCCATCGCCGAATTCCCGCCGCCCACTGACAAGAAAGCCGTGCGCCGATTTCTGGGCCTGTGCGCCTATTATAGGCGGTTCGTGAAAAACTTCGCCCGCATCGCCGATCCTCTCACTAACCTTACCAAGGCCGACGTGGAGTTCAAGTGGGAAACGCCACAGGAACACGCTTTCCAGGAGCTTAAACATCGCCTCCAGACGCCTCCGTTACTTGCCCATTTCGACGAATTCGCCGAGACAGAAATACATACTGACGCAAGCAGCGTAGGTCTTGGCGCCGTTCTTGTGCAGAGGGCTGACGGACTTGAAAGGGTTATTAGTTACGCCACCCGATCGCTATCCAAAGCAGAAGCAAATTATTCCGTAACAGAAAAGGAGTGCCTCGCCATCATCTGGGCTACGTCGAAATTTCGCCCATACCTCTACGGCAGGCCCTTCAAAGTTGTGAGCGACCACCACGCCTTGTGTTGGCTAGCCACTTTGAAGGACCCTTCAGGTCGCCTCGCACGATGGAGCCTGAGACTTCAAGAATATGACATTACTGTCATTTACAAGTCCGGCAAAAAACACTCCGACGCCGACTGTCTCTCTCGTGCGCCTGTCGACCAACCGCTACCCGACGACCCGGATGACGACTACTTCTTGGGAACGATAACTACCGACGACTTCGCTGAACGACAGCGGGCCGACCCGGAACTTAAGGCCCTAATAGAATACCTCGAAGGCAGGACCGCCGAAGTCCCGAAGGTATTCAAGCGCGCACTTGCGTCGTTTTTTCTACGAAACGGTCTTCTACAAAAGAAAAACTTTTCACCGCTTCGGGCTAAGTATCTCCTTGTGGTGCCTTCAGCTCTGCGACCAGAACTCCTGCAGGCCCTGCACGACGATCCGACGGCAGGGCACCTCGGTGTTTCTCGCACGCTCGCGAGAATACAAGAAAGGTACTACTGGCCGCGTCTTACAACCGACGTCACTCGTTATGTGAGGACATGCCGGGACTGTCAGCGACGCAAGACACCGCCGACAAGGCCAGCGGGACTTCTGCAGCCAATTGATCCACCTTACCGACCTTTCCAGCAGATTGGTATGGACCTATTGGGGCCGTTCCCGACGTCGGCTTTCGGAAACAAGTGGATCGTGGTAGCTACCGACTACCTCACCCGCTACGCCGAGACAAAAGCCCTGCCAAAAGGCAGTGCATCCGAAGTAGCTAAATTCTTCGTCGAAAATATCGTCCTACGTCACGGCGCCCCGGAGGTCCTTATCACCGACAGAGGAACGGCATTCACTGCCGACTTAACTCAAGCGATCTTGGCATACAGCCAAACAAACCACCGCCGGACAACAGCGTACCACCCACAGACCAACGGCCTCACCGAGCGGCTTAACAAGACGATCGCCGACATGCTGTCAATGTACGTCGATGTCGAACACAAGACGTGGGACGCCATTCTTCCGTATGTGACCTTCGCATACAACACGGCGGTGCAGGAGACGACGCAGATATCGCCATACAAATTGGTCTACGGAAGGAGCCCGGCAACGACGCTCGATGCCATGTTACCCAACGTCACCGACGAAGAAAACCTCGATGTGAGCGAGTACCTTCAACGCGCCGAAGAAGCCCGACAACTTGCGCGTCTCCGTATCAAGAATCAACAGACGACCGACAGCCACCGTTACAACCTTCGACGACGCTTCGTGGAATACCAGCCCGGTGAACGTGTTTGGGTGTGGACGCCGATACGCCGACGTGGACTAAGTGAAAAGCTTCTGCGACGGTACTTCGGACCGTACAGGGTGGTTCGACGGCTCGGCCCACTTGATTACGAGGTTGTCCCCGACGGCATCACGAACTCTCAACGACGCCGATCGCGACCTGAAGTCGTCCATGTCGCGCGCGTCAAGCCGTTTTATGCACGTTAACAAACTGAAACAGTGTTTTTTTGTATTATTGTTGTATCGTAATTTATTCATTGTACTTTCTTGCATTATTATTGTACTTTCATCTTTAGTTAGAGCATCGGGACGATGCCTTTTTTCAGAGGGGGGCAATGCCACGTTCCATTTCCCAAGTTTTTGTTATCGTCCGAAAATACCGCACGATTCTCAGCGCAAACCGCGCCTGCAGTTTTCTAGAAGGTTCCGGACTGTAGTAGATCATTTCGATAAGATCACGCCCACTGTGCGAACGGTACAGATTGTTCTGGAAGCTACGCCACCGCCAGCGATAACGCTAGAACATTCGACGGCAAGAGTATAAATGCCGACGCGCTTCGCCGCTTGTCAGTTGTTGATCGAAGGCCGACGCTCCGTTCGCCGCTATCAGTCTGAGACTGCTATCTGTGCGAGACTGCTGCTGTAATTGGACTTTCTGTTTACCGGGCACAGGTTCGCCCAAATAAACAGCAATATTCCAACAAGAAGTCTCCTGTCTTCGGCCACGTCACGACCCCGTGACAATATTTAGACGGGAAGTGCCTGCAGAAACACCGGTTCCCTCTCATTATGCCATCACGAGCACCTATACCAGTGCTGGTAAAAGAACAGCTGTGATTTCTGGCTCTCCAGTGTCTTGTTGCTTGGATGCAAGAAAATATACTTAGCTGGCCGAAAAATTGAAACTTGTTAACGACTTATTAAAAAGTCAATAATCCTTTCAAATCTTAGAATTTAATAAAACAATTCCTAATAATGTTGGTTTCAGACATAATCATTGCTGCTTTTATATTTTGCAGAATGGGTGCCTATACGCTTTTAGGTTTTTTTTTTACCCGACGTCATCAAACAATTGAGCAAATCCAATTTCATAGACTTTTGAGAAAAAGGCAGTGTTGCAACAGCCTTCAAGAGAATTCAGTGACAGACAGCGTTTAAGGTAATCAGAGATGGTGATCAGAGATGGTTTTAGGTAATCAGAGATGGCGCTGCAAAGAGAGTCGGTGCGCAGGTGTTTACGGGTATAACGCGCATCACTGTGAAACCTTTTGTGTATTTTGGAAGAACACAACGCGTGTCACAATAGAAGTGAACAGGCTACTTCTCCGAGCAGGAGCTGCTCGAATGCTCCAAAATTTTTTGTCCTAACCTACGCTCACGCTGTTCACACCAGAGTAAGTTAGGACACAGAAGGTGGTCACACAGAAGGGGGTACTATTGTTTTCAACCATGTAACCAAATGTGAAATATGCAATAAACTTGACTTGACATACCCTAGCGCTCTAAAGTTTGATAGCACGGCAGCCGGGAGCGTAGCTTATACCGCAGTTACCCGGGTGTCTGCTTTTGGTACGCGTACACTCACACTTGACGTAATGCCATTTACACTTTTTCGTTCTCTTCTTTTCATTGAAAACAAATACGAACACCACATGTCGCACAGGTGGCAGCGAGGTACAAAAATAAAAATAAGTGCACTTCGGGAGCTTGCTTAAAAATATCTTTGTTATTCCCTAAATTGCAAGCATGTTCAAGATCTCACTTTGCACCCACAGCAGCGAAGGGCTTCAAGACTTGGTTTTGGTATACTTAATTAAACTACCTGCATGCTGTAGCACACAAATAGTCACCCTCCATAGCGTTACACAGATCTAACGAATATGAAAATCTCGTGGTGATGCGGTCAAACAACTGCAGCAAAAGACAATGCCAAGGGCAGTTTTTATAAACGAGAAGTACCCGGCGTTATCTTCAGTCATTTCACATTTGAAAAAAGCGAAGGTTGAACTCGAAAGACGTTCGCAAGGCCGTCACAAAAATCGTAAGTATATTCACCCCTCCTCGTCTGTAAGGTCTATGCTGTGTAGGGTGCAATGGGTTCTGCGTTGTCGAGCTTCTTCTCTCGTTACCTTTCTTTCTTTTATTATTCCTAGGAGGCAATTGCTGGTCAATTTTTTTAAAGTGTACTACCCATAAATGTCTCTGCTATTCATGAAAATAACAAGGATATAAATAAAAAAGAAACAAGTGAGACACACACACACACACACACACACACACACACACATATATATATATATATATATATATATATATATATATATATATATATATATATATATATATAGACAGAGAGAGAGAGAGAGAGAGAATTGACACACTAACGATGCTGGGAAGCGTGGCTGTATACTTACTTTTGCAGGAAATATATCGCCTCACACCCACATGCTGATGAAAAGACAATTCGCGATAAGAAATAACAATAGTGCTTACAATATTTTTACGCCAAAAATATATAGTATTTGATGTCGCTCATTAGATGCAAATGTTGGGTTTTTAGTAAACTAAACTATAATGTTGCATGGACTTCCAGCGCAATTAGAAGCTGTTTTTTTCAACTCTATTGCTTTCTGTCTATTCCTTTCAGTCAGTAATGTAAATGGACAGAAGGCGGAGGGTCAATATTAATTTGGGTAGGGCCTGAGTGAAAGTACTTTCGTGTGCGTGATGGTGAGTGTGGCTTGGTATATGACAAGATTTGTGGACGCATACTTCTGAATTCACTACCCTGGAGCCTTGTATAACTATAGTCGGGAACGAATTTCTGTAGCCATGGGTATTGCAGACTGGTTATATGGACATAACAGAGGGGAGGCCAGGCTCTGAAGGTGTTGTATAAAAGGTAGATCATTTTATTGAAGATTTTTCGCCGGTCTTGCATTTACCAGGAACTATGACACTTGATGAAATTGATGTGGGCTTCACAGTTGCACAGGGCAATCATCTAAACTCTAGCTTACTCACTCTGTCACGCTTGTTCTCCGAATACTTTGTCCCTATGTAAGGTAGTACACCAAAACAGGCTTATTTTTTATGGGTGCTTTTTGTTAGTTCATTCTCTAAATTGCTCTCTCATCTTCTCTTTCGCTCTTTTCTCTTCTTTTGGCTTCATTGAAGCCTACTTTAGAATGCAATCAGCATTAAATTCACAGCGAGGATAATCAAGAGGACAAGATCACAGAATGGTAGAGCTAACAAATAAATCCTAATGCAAATAAGAATTGAAATCACAGGATCAAAATGAAATAAGATGAACTTTAATTCGAAATAAAAAAGTTGCGCTACATAGATATGCCAACCATGAAGACGCCACGCTGCATCGCAGTCAGAAGACAAGGAATACCGTGGATTGCGAGATTTTTCACTAAAATCTATAAATCCAGCAGGTTATCACAATCTGGTGAAGCAAGTACGGGGAACAGTGATCTTCAATGGTTCTACATAAAGGAAGGCCACCTGTTTTGGACAAAGACTAAATAGCTTTTCCGCCTTGAATATTCAAGGCAAAGTTTACCATATTTCCCCACTCTGCCAACACAATTATGCAACTATAACAAATTTGTAACATGTCGTGCAACATTTAAATTGCAAAACTACATTGTTTTGTTTGTTGGTCTGCACTTCAAAGGGCTGTTTAATGTACTTGCAGCCGTTTTTTATTCCTGTATGTCACATCCACTCCGTCAAAACAGACTATGACGAAAGCGAAAACTTTGTAGTCCCTCAAGGCAACACTTGAAATCTTCATCGTGAAATAAATTACCAAAATAGAGTCAGTTTTTCGGAACGAGAGCTATTTTGTTTACAACTGTCAAATAGCATGCAAGACATCTGTCGATAACAAATATAACTGGCAGAGAACCGTTGGAGAAGGGATTACAAAAGCTTCTGGCATAATTTTTCAATGTTGTCAGCCACAGCACAAAAAAAAATTGCACAATGTTCCTTGTGAGTGTGCAGTGGGTACCATGCTTCTCTGAAGAATGACGAAGTGTGGCATTGTGAATGCCTGTTTGCTACACAATGATTAATGGCGTAGTGGGTACCCTGCAATTGTGTTTGCAGCAGTTACCGAAAGAGTGTTAAAAAACACTGCAAGGTTGCTCTTCTAGCTGTTGCTGCGACGGTGCTGCGCGTTCTACGCAGACCTAGCGATTTTTTTTGTTGCGTTTGATAAAAATTAAGCACTGTAGACAGCCCAATCAACCCATAAATTTCAAAATCTGTTCATGTTGTCATTTATGCTTCAACCTCTGGGGTTGTCATTTTTCTGTCTGTTAACCAGGTGTATATGCGGCGATGGAGTAGTGGTTAGAGCATCCGCCTCGCATGCAAGAGGTCCGTGGTTCAAATCCCGGTGCCGCGCAGTTCCAAACCGGATAAAAAAAATAAAAAATAATATAAAATCCGCGTGTTGATGGAACTGCATTAAGAGGCCTGGGGTGCGGCCTCACCAGTAACCACCGCCGGGAACGCACTCCCTCACCAGAGAAGGATTGGCCACCCTGGTGCAGTATCTGGCCACTACCTCCCACATGCTTACGTCAAATAACTCACGGCCCTCAGTCCCCAGCAGCTGCGAAGCAACTGACCACGGCGGCGGTCTGATCTGCAACGCAGGAGAGGGTGCTAAGAATCTCTGGATCCGGACAGGCCGCCATTGGAACCTGAACTTGGCAACGTTTAACGCTAGAACCTTATCTAGTGAGGGAAGTCTAGCTGTACTATTCGAGGAGCTAGATGGTGTTAAATAGGATATAATAGGGCTCAGTGAGGTTAGGAGGACAGATGAGGCCTATACGGTGCTACAGAATGGGCACGTCCTTTGCTATCGGGGCTTGGCAGACAGAAGAGAACTGGGAATGGGGTTCCTAATTTACAGAAACATAGCTGGAAACATAGAGGAATACTATAGCAATAAAAGATGAAGGTAGTACAGGCTTACGCGCCTACATCCAGCCATGATGACGCTTCAGTTGAAAGCTTCTATGAAGACGTGGAATCGGCAATGAATAAGGTAAAACACAGTATACTATAGTGATGGGCGACTTTAATGCAAAGGTAGGGAAGAAGCAGGCTGGAGACCAGGCAGTAGGAGATTATGGTATCGGTACTAGAAACGCCAGAGGAGAGCTACTAGTAGAATTCGCAGAACGCAATAATTTACGGATTTTGAATACCTTCCACCGAAAACGAGAAAACCGCAAGTGGACATGGAGGAGCCCTAATGGTGAAAACAGGAACGAAATAAACTTTATAATGAGTGTACACCAGGAATCGTCCAGGATGTGGAAGTGGTTGGCAAAGTACGATGCAGTGACCATAGAATGGTACGGTCTCGAATTCGCCTAGACTTGAAGAAAGAACGACAAAACTGATACGCAAGAAGCCAAACAATGAGCTTGCACTGAGAGGGAAAGTACAGGAATTCAGAGTGTCGCTGCAGAACAGGTACTCGGCTCTTAGTGAGGAAACCAACCTTAGCGTAGATACAATGAATGATAATCTCACGAGTATTATTACGGAGTGTGCAGTGGAAGTTGGAGGCAGGGTAGTTAGACAGGACACTGGCAAGCTTTCCCAGGAAACGAAGAACCTAATTAAGAAGCGTCAAATCATGAAAGTGTCAAGTACAACAGACAAAATAGAACTGGCAGAGCTTTCGAAGTTGACTAATAGACGTAAGGTATGCGATGTAAGAAGGTATAACATGGAGAGAATTGAACACACTCTGAAAAACGGAGGAAGCGTCAAAGCAGTGAAGAGGAAACTTGGGATAGGCAAAAGTCGGATGTATGCACTAAGGGACAAAGAAGGCAAAATAACTACCAATATGGATAGGATAGTTAAAATAGCGGAAGAGTTTTACAGAGATCTGTACAGTAGCGGAGACAACCACGACCTTAATACTATAAGAACTAGCAGTAACCCAGATTACACCCCACCAGTAATGATAGAAGAAGTCAGAAAAGCTTTGGAGAGCATGCAAAGAGGCAAAGCTGCTGGTGAGGATCAGGTAACATCAGATCTGCTGAAAGATAGAGGACAGATTGTGTTAGAAAAACTAGCCACCCTGTTTGCGAGGTGTCTCCTGACGGGAAGAGTACCAGAGTCTTGGAAGAACGCTAACATCATCTTAATACATAAGAAAGGAGATGACAAGGACTTGAAGAATTACAGGCCGATCAGCTTGCTCTCTGTAGTATACAAGCTATTTACAAAGGTAATTGCTAACAGAGTAAAGAAAACATTAGAATTCAATCAACCAAAGGAACAAGCAGGATTTCGAACAGGCTACTCAACAATTGACCACATTCATACTATCAACCAGGTAATAGAGAAATCCTCAGAGTATAACCAACCACTATACATAGCCTTCATAGATTACGAGAAGGCGTTTGATTCAGTAGAAATATCAGCCGTCATGCAGACACTGCGGAATCAGGGCGTAGATGAAGTATATATAAACATTCTGGAAGAAATCTACAGGGGATCAACTGCTACCATAGTGCTTCATAAAGAAAGCAACAGAATACCAATCAAGAAGGGTGTAAGGCACGGGGACACTATCTCCCCAATGCTATTTACCGCGTGCTTACAGGAGGTTTTCAGAAGCCTAGAATGGGAGCAGTTAGAGATAAGAGTTAATGGAGAATACCTTAGTAACCTGCGCTTCGCCGATGACATTGCATTGCTGAGTAACTCAGGGGACGAATTGCAACTGATGATTACGGAGTTGAACAGGGAGAGCAGAAAGGTGGGTCTGAAAATTAATCTGCCGAAAACGAAAGTAATGTACAACAACCTCGGAAAGGAGCAGCGCTTCGAGATAGGTAATAGTGCACTTGAAGTTGTAAAAGACTATGTCTACTTAGGGCAGGTAATAACCGCAGAGCCGAACCACGAGATCGAAGTAAGTAGAAGAATAAGAATGGGGTGGAGCACATTCGGCAAGCACTCTCAAATTATGACAGGTAGATTGCCACTATCCCTCAAGAGGAAGGTATATAACAGCTGTATCTTGCCAGTACTTAGCTACGGAGCAGAAACCTGGAGACTTACAAAGAGGGTTCAGCTTAAATTGAGGACGACGCAGCGAGCAATGGAAAGACAAATGGTTGGTGTAACCTTAAGAGACAAAAAGAGAGCAGAGTGGATTAGGGGACAAACGGGGGTTAAGGATATCATAGTTGAAATAAAGAAGAGGAAATGGACGTAGGCCGGGCATGTAGCGCGTATACAGGATAACCGCTGATCATTAAGGGTAACTAACTGGATTCCCAGAGAAGGGAAGCGAGTTAGGGGAGACAGAAGGTTAGGTGGGCAGATGAGATTAAGAAGTTTGCGGGTAGAAAGTTAGGACAGCTTGGAAAGGCCCTGAAATCCGCACAGCCGGAGGTCATCTCGTAACGCCTGCAGGAATCTGCACAGCGAGAGTCACCATTAACGGCCGTATTATCCTACAGACTTCGTAGTCCTACAGCGTTGCTCGAGAGATGTCATCCTTGGCATGGACTTCTTATGCCTCCATGGT
This sequence comes from Rhipicephalus microplus, assembly GCF_013339725.1. Taxonomy (NCBI): domain Eukaryota; kingdom Metazoa; phylum Arthropoda; class Arachnida; order Ixodida; family Ixodidae; genus Rhipicephalus; species Rhipicephalus microplus. Next base: position 119,390 of record NW_023608517.1, on the reverse strand, counting down.
GCTGTCATCAACCTAAAAACAAAGTCGATAACGTTATCCACAGAAGAAGCACTACCGCCGCGCACGCCGTCTGCACACCATGCCTTGAATGTGCTGGAAGAACAAGTCACCATTCCGCCTCGCTCAAGCGTCATTATTTCAGTCGGCGCTCCTGAATCACTGACTTCGAAGGCGTCGTTGAAGGCAGTCAGCATCTGTTGGTCACCCGAAATATTTGCGTCGCAAGAGGAATTGCAGAGTTGCGGGGAGGCAAAGCAACGGTTATGCTCACAAATTTCAGCAATGAGTACAAACATGTGAACAAAGGAACAACGGTCGCATACATCGAAGAAATTGTCGAAGCCACCAGTGCTTTCGCCCTCACGATTCTGCGGAACCTGCTCAGAGGAGCCAAGCCCCTCCCATAGCTTTCGACGTTAATCCCAGACTTCCGAACGATAAGCAAGAACAGCTCAAGGCCCTGCTCCTGCAATACGAAGATTGCTTTTCGTCGTCATCGAAAATTCGGCAGACCCCAATCACGAAACATCGCATCATAACCGAAGAAAATGCCAGACCACTCCGTCAGAGTCCGTACAGGGTTTCGACGCGAGAACGTGAGGCCATCAAGAGACAAGTTGATGAAATGCTGCGGGATGATATTATCCAGCCGTCCAAGAGCCCATGGGCATCCCCCGTGGTGTTAGTGAAGAAAAAGGATGGGACCCTACGTTTCTGCGTCGATTATCGCCGCCTGAACAAAATCACAAGAAAGGACGTGTATCCTCTCCCACGAATAGACGACGCACTTGATCGGCTCCATAACGCCAAGTACTTTTCGTCAATGGACCTCAAGACTGGCTATTGGCAAATCGAAGTCGACGAAAGAGACCGAGAGAAGACGGCGTTTATAACACCGGACGGCCTCTTCGAGTTTAAGGTGATGCCCTTCGGCCTTTGCTCAGCGCCTGCAACTTTTCAACGCGTTATGGATACAGTACTGGCAGGATTGAAGTGGCAGACTTGCCTTGTGTACTTGGACGACGTCGTCGTGTTTTCCTCCAGTTTCGACGAGCATCTTCGGCGCCTTGAAGCTGTACTTCAAGCCATCAAGACTTCCGGACTCACACTGAAGCCAGAAAAGTGCAGATTTGCGTATGAAGAGCTCTTGTTTCTGGGGCACGTTATCAGCAAGTCTGGAGTTCGTCCTGATCCACGGAAAACAGCCGCCATCGCCGAATTCCCGCCGCCCACTGACAAGATTCCTTTCAGTCAGTAATGTAACTAGACAGAAGGCGGAGGGTCAATATTAATTTGGGTAGGGCCTGGGTGAAAGTACTTGCGTGTGCGTTATGGTGAGTGTGGCTTGGTATATGACAAGATTTGTGGACGCATACTTCTGAATTCACTACCCTGGAGCCTTTTATAACTATAGTCGGGAACGAATGTCTGTAACCATGGGTATTGCAGACTGGTTATATGGACATAACAGAGGGGAGGCCAGGCTCTAAAGGTGTTGTATAAAAGGTAGATCATTTAGTCCAAGATTTTTCGCGGGTCTTGCATTCGCCAGGAACTATGACACTTGATAAAATTGATATGGGCTTCACAGTTGCACAGGAGAATCATATGAACTCTAGCATACTCACTCTGTCACGCTTGTTCTCCGAATACTTCGTCGCCATGTAAGGTAGTACACCAAAACAGCTAGGCTTAGTTTTTATGGGTGTTTTTTGTTAGTTCATTCTCTAAATTGCTCTCTCATCTTCTCTCTCGCTCTTTTCTCTTCTTTTGGCTTCATTGAAGCCTACTTTAGAATGCAATCAGCATTAAGTTCTCAGCGAAGATAAGCAAGAGGACAAGATCACAGAATGGTAGAGCTAACAAATAATTCCTAATGCGAATAAGAATTGAAATCACAGGATCAAAATGAAATAAGATAAACTTTAATTCGAAATAAAAAAGTTACGCTAAATAGATATGCCAACCATGAAGACGCCACACTGCATCGTAGTCAAAAGAGAAGGAATACCGTGGATTGCGAGATTTTTCACTAAAATCTATAAATCCAGCAGGTTATCACAATCTGGTGAAGCAAGTACGGGGAACAGTGATCTTCAATAGCTCTACATAAAGGAAGGTCACCTGTTTTGGACAAAGACTAAATAGCTTTTCCGCCTTGAATATTCAAGGCAAGAGAGAAAGAGAGAGATAAAGATGCAAGGAAAGGCAGGGAGGTCAACCAGACGCACATCCGGTTTGCTACCCTGCACTGGGTAAGGAATAAAGGGGAGAAAAGAGGTTGCAGAAAGATGAGAAGGTACACACAATCACGAGCACACTCGGGGAGCACACACAGTCTACAGGCGATCGCTCAGGTTTGTTGACTTAAGGTAAAGTAGCAGTGCTTTAGTTGCTTTCTGCGCAACTGAGGCAGATGCCCAAGGTCCTAGTATCTTCTGCACACAAAATGGTCCGGGGTCAAGTCGATTCAAAACCATCCGGAGCTGGCATCGCTGTGTGTCGTAGCAAGCGCAGCTGCACAGGACGTGTTCGATGGTCTCTTCAGCTCCGCAGTAGTCGCATGTAGGAGTGTCTGCCATACCAATGCGAAAGGAGTACACCTTTGTAAATGCAACACCCAACCAAAGGCGGCATAACAGTGTCGCATCGGAGCGGGAAAGTTGTGATGGTAGCTTTAGCTTGAGCGAAGGATCCAGTTCATAAAATTGACACCTTTGGAAGCTGGTAGACGACCAGAACGTGCGTGTGAGATCTCGAGCCAGCAGGTAAAGTTGTCTTGCTGCATCATTCCTTGATAGAGGAATCGGGACTACACGGGTTTCTTCATGGGCTGAGCGGGCTGCATCATCGGCTAATTGATTTCCGGTAATACCGATATGTCCAGGCAGCCATTGATATATAATATCATGCCCTCGTGCTAGAGCTTCATGATGGCAATGTCTTATTTCTTGTACCAGTTGGTCATGACTCCTCCTACGCATGGCAGACTGCAAACTCTGAAGCGCTGCCTTCGAATCACAGAATATGACCCATTTTCCTGGACGTTCTTGAACGAGATATTGTAAAGCAGCCCTTATAGCAGCAAGCTCTGATGCCGTAGATGTAGTCATATGCGACAACTTAAACTTGATTGTCATTTCTGCAGCCGGAATTACAGCGGCACCTGATGAGCTGCTGGACGAGACGGACCCATCAGTGTATATCTGCGTTCGGTCTAAGTACAACTCATGTAATAATAGCAGTGTTGCTTGCTTCAATGCTACTCTGGAGTGACTGCTTTTCTTTTTGATTCCCGGAATTTCTAGACGTACTTGCGGCTGGTCGAGGCACCACAAAGGACATGCCGTTCTCGCAGCTGGCGTATATCCTGATGGAATGCTGTTTAGGTGCTTGGCTATGACGTCTGAAAACGTAGCACGTGGTCTTCCGGAAGGTAGAAGGGCCAAGTGGTGGTCGGGGACACGGCTAGCATGTCGAATGTGCGCTCTGAGGCAATCCACAACTATATATGTCCTGACCGGATGGTCTTTGGCAAGCATGATTGTGGCATAAGTAGAAGCGCATCGGGGCAGTCCTAGGCAGACACGCAGTGCCTGACCCTGCAAACTCTCCAATGAATGAGTATTCGATTTGCAAGTGTTAGTCAGTACCAGCAAGCTGTAGCGCAATAGACCCAGAAATAGGGCCCTGTACAGCTGTAGCATGGAGGCCACAAAAGTTCTCCATGCTTTACCGCACAAGAATTTCATGATATGCACAATAGATAGCAGTCTCTTCTTCAAGTACGCACAATGTGGGCTCCACGAAAGACTTCTGTCGATTATTATGCCCAGGAAACGATGCGTCCGTGCATATTTGACACTCTGCCCATTGATGTAAACAGGGTATGGCGTCATTGATTTGCGTGTAAACGCCATCAACGCGCACTTCACAGTTCATATATTTAGGCCTTGTTTTTGAAGGTAGGCTGTTGTGAGGGTTGCTGCCCGCTGTATTCGTGCACGCACCTGAGGGCGAGTAACTGCAGCACTCCAGAGGCAAATATCATCGGCGTATATGGATAGGCACACCGACTTTGGCAGAACCTTCACCAGACCAATGAGGGCTACATTGAACAATGTGGGGCTTAAAACACCTCCCTGAGGTACTCCGCAGTAGGTGTAATGTTGGGCAGTTGTACCCTCATATGTTTGTACAAAGAAACCCCTGCCAGTTATATAATCTTTTATCCATTGAAACATTCGTCCACCAATGCCCATTGCTGCGAGAGGAGTGAGGATGGCATCGTGAGCTACATTATCATATGCACCCTTCACGTCAAGAAAGAGTGCCACTGATATGCGCTTGCGACTTTTTTCTTGTTGAACAAATGTCGATAAGTCAAGGACACAGTCAATGGAGGAGCGGCCCCGACGAAAGCCTGCCATGCAAGAAGGGTATTTGGTGTATCGTTCCAAGTACCACTCGAGACGAAATAGAACCATTCTTTCCATCACTTTTCCGAGGCAGCTTGCGAGGGCAATAGGGCGATACGCTGTCAAGTCCAATGGTGATTTTCCCGATTTCAAAAGTGGTATTAATCGACTTATTTTCCATTCTCGGGGAACACTGCCGCTGAGCCAGGAGTTGTTGAAGCATGTTAAAAGTTCTTTTCTGGCTTTTTGTCCAAGGTGTCCCAACGCACTATAAGTAATACCATCAGGACCTGGCGATGACATGCGCTTAGAAGCGACTAACGCACCTTCCAGTTCTTCCATGGTGAACGGAATGTCCATTTCTGGTAATCGCGTCTCAGGAACGATCACGGCGTCGATGCTCTCGTTCATAATATTCCCGGCAACTCTCGTGCAAAATTCTTCAGCCACCTCGAGTTCTGTTTTTCCATGATGGAGTGCCAAAGCTTTAAAAGGGTGCCGTTGTTGCGGAGAGGAGCGAAGACCACGAACTGTTCTCCAGATATATGACAGCGGTTTATGAGGGTCTAGAGATTCGCAGAATGCTTTCCAGCGTTCGCTCTCCAGTTTGTAAATGCGTCGTTGAATCTTTTTCTGGAGCCGCCTTGCTTCCCTCAGATCGTAAATTGATCTTGTGCGTCTGTATCGTCGTTCAGCACGCCTTCGTATAGCTCGTAATTTTTCCAGTTCGATGTCAAACTGTGTTATTTTAGACGAAAATGGTAATTTACATTTGGACGCTTGCATAGCTTCCGCTATGGTATTTTCCAGGCTGCAGGCGAGGCCTTCTTGGCAAGCGTTCTCAACACGCGATGCAAACATCGACCAGTCAGTGCCAATTGCAACACCGGAAGAGAAATTTTTTATGATACCATCGATCGTCACGTAGGTGGGTATGTGATCACTCCCATGAGTCTCAATATCGCAAAACCACTTAACTTTGTGAGAGAAGCACCGTGACACCAATGTCAGGTCAAGGCAACTGCCATACGTGAGACCCCGCAGATATGTGGGGGTACCATCGTTCATGATGGAAAGGTCGTAATCGGAAGCGAATGTAACAATGTTCCGGCCCCTGGCATTCATCCTAGTGCTCCCCCAAAGCATGTGATGGGCGTTGAAGTCACCGGTGATGATCCAAGGCCCATCGGTTCTCATTAGGATGTCTTTTAATCTGTCGCAGTCAAATCGCGATGACGGAGATATATATCCACCAATAAGCGTGAACGAAACTGCATTCTTCTTTACACGAAGACACACGTACTGATTGTCGTCATTTGAACTTATTGGGTGCGAAAGATAAGTCAAGTCTGTGCGAATGTAAACAATTACTTTGCTTCGTTCTTCGCAAGCGGCTGAACAAAAAGCTTCATAACCGGACAATCTATAAGGCGTTGATACGTTTGGTTCACATATGACAAGTATAGGGAATTGATTGGCCCGAACAAATTGGCGAAAGTCCGAGATACGGGACTTCATGCCTCTGGCATTCCACTGAAAAATCGACGCACTTTTAACTTCAGTGCGGAAGATGAGATTTTGTTGAGCCATTGTGCTTATACGAAGTTAGCAAGAACTGGATTCAGTGCATTCAGTATTTGCAGTGCACTCTTAGCAGATGGAGATTGTATGCTGCTCAGTAGCGTGCGAATCGTGCCAATTAATGATTGCACGATTGCAGTCACTTGCCTGTCTTGGTTGGAAAGATCTCGAACCGGGACGATTGCAGTCACTTGCCTGTCTTGGTTGGAAAGATCTCGAACCGGGAGCGCGGACTGGCCGTCATGAAACTCCTTCGGTTCGCTTGATGCTGCTTCCCTTTGAAGTGCAGGCCACTCTGTCGCAGTTAGGGTATGCTCACTGGCTTTGTCCTTTACAACCTTTCCCACGGCATGTGGTCTGGGAGGCAAAGGAGGTGGTACTGATGAGGGATCACGCAAACGTGTCGAGGAGGTAGCGGGCGTCCTCGAAGACCGACGTCGACGTGAACGACGCCTTCTGACTTTAGCTGCGGCTTCTCGATGAGATGAGTGATCGCGCACCATCTCCTTCAAGATGGCAATTTCCTTCTGAATCCGCGGGCAGTCCTTCGATGTGGCTTCATGGGATCCATTGCAATTAGAGCATTTCTTGACAGTTGCGACGCACTTATCCGCTTCATGGTGCTCGGCGCAGCGGTGGCATACCACCGAATTCTCGCAGACGCTGCTCACATGTCCAAGTTTCATGCATTTACGGCACTGGAGAGGCTTTGGAATGAAAGGCCGCACAGCATGTCTGAAGTACCCCACCTTCACATGAGAGGGGAGTGATGTGCTCTTAAACGCAATCTTCACACAGCGAGACTTGCCTAGCCGGGTGACATCAACAATTGGAGTATCAGTTGTTGACTTGACAAGAAGTTGTAAGTCATTATTGGAAATAGCGACATCAATGTCGTAGATCACGCCGGTTACTACATCACATCCCAAGGGAACATGAGAGCGCACCTGGTTGCCGTCCAAGTCAGTTACACTGCGCAGAACGCCCAACGCACTTGCGTGCAAAACGTCCACAGCCAGTATATTCTTTCTGGCGTTCACTCTTATGTCCGTGATCTCATTTGGCACGAGCGTTTCCAGAGACCTCGACACAGACTGTCTGTTAAGGCGTTTCATGCTGACGGTAGGAAGTGCAGGCAGAAACAGGATGGTATAAGTGTTCGATTTCGGCGCTTCACTTACAGTTTGAATAGTTGAGGATGAGGATGTCCTCATGTTCCTTCTCTTCGCCTTGCGGCTCAGCACAGGTTGGAAACCGTCATCTGAGAAGTCCTCACTGCTGAGATAGTAAGCATGAGTATCTTCACTGTCGCTGTCACTCGCTTGTCCCATCCGCTTCCTGGAGGCGGCCGCCGCTGACGCCGCTGGTGCCGGCAGGCGCCCGGGGTGGTCTACATCCATCCCATCCAAGGGAGCAGCGAAACCTGATCAACAGACTTAAATTACAACTGAAATATGCCGGAGTTAGCAGAAGTAGCTCCTATTCAAAACACACTTCTTCGTCTTCCTATTCAAGGCAAGGTTTACTATATTTCCTCCACTCTGCCAACACAATTATGCAACTATAACAAATTTGTAACATGTCGTGCAACATTTAAATAGCAAAACTAGATTGTTTTGTTTGTTGGTCTGCACTTCGAAGGGCTGTTTAATGTACTTGCAGCCGTTTTTTTATTCCTCTATGTCAAATCCAGTCCGTCAAAACAGACTATGACGAAAGCGAAAACTTTGTGGTCCCTCAAGGCAACACCTGATATCTCCATCGTGAAATAAATAACCAAAATAGAGTCAGTTTTTCGGAACGAGAGCTATTTTGTTTACAACTGTCGAAGAACACGCAAGCCATCTGTCGATAACAAATATAACTGGCAGAGAACCGTTGGAGAAGGTATTCCGACGTCACCAAGCTGTCCAATGGGACTCGTAAAGCCAGAGCGTACAAAAGTACAAAGACAAGGCACCACGCAATATATGCGTAGGGCTTCTTGTGGCTGCTTTCGTGAAAGAAGTTCTCCCGTTTGCCTCTTTCATTTCGTCAACCTGCGTTTCGCAGTGAGATTGAAGAGAGTATGCGAGAGCTGCCCGAGTGATACTCCCCCCACTGCCCAATAGCAGTAGCAATGTGGAATAGAGAAAATCGCTTCGCCCACTTTGCTGCGCTATTGCCGTATAGACCAACATGACTGGTATACGTTCGCTGGAGAAGCTGGCAGGACGATTAACTTTCCAACAGTGCAAAAGTTGACATGTAAAGCACTGACTGTGGCGCACACAGTGTGTGACAGGCTGAACTCTTGGGAAATCACAAAACTCGTACGTTAATGTCGAATGCTCTCGGGTGAAAAGCAGCAGCCGAAGTTTCACAAAAGTATAAATGTAAATTTGCGATGTACCTGAATGTCGCATGGGGCAGAAACAAGCTGACCCTATAATAAGGACGTGAACTCCCAAAGACCCTGGCCATTGTACGTTCGCTCATTTTTTGGGCAATCATGAAGACAAGTGTTGGCTTGAGTGCAATTCTATCTAATAGACGTTTCACTATTGACTAAACCAGGAATGTTTACCAAAATAGTACAGAACTATAAGTATTTATACTGACTTCCAGACAGAAGATGATTGCGCCTATTCTGAGAGCCACATTGAATTTGGCATCATGAATTTTTGTTCAGCTTTTATGATTTCAGGAGTTTTTCAATATATGTTGTGGCTTGGCCACATGACGTTGTTCAATATATTGGACATTCAGACTTTAGTGGGACTTTTTTGGGAAACGGGGTATGGCCTAATTGAAGCCAGAGACCAGAAAAGACATCTTTTAGGAAAAATATACTACTATTTCCGGCTTCCAAACCATGAACTGAATCATTATGAGGAATAATATCGTCAAACAGCTTGTCTCGCAGAAATTTCGGTGTCGGTGTCGATGGTTGTGAGCAAAATATATGCTGCCCATGACCGAAAAAAACTATAAAGAAGTACATAAATTATATTAAAAAATTTCAACACCTTTATCAATGTGGACCGCCGAAGACATCAAGCAGAAGCATGGCTATAAGCATACGGCACAAACAGTAAATGCTATTTTTCTTAAATGCTATCCCATACCCTCAACGAAAGGCTCCCACTGCTGTCGTGATCAACACGTCGGGCATGTGTACTAATGCGTTCTCTAGCATAACAGCAATATAAAGAAGGCGGAGGAGGTAGCCATGGCCATGGCTATCACTTCTGACAAGACAAACTCATACTGAGCAATTCACAAGTAGCCATCAGAAATTTCACGCAAGACGGATTTCACAACAAGCCCTCAGTATACTCGTTAATAGCCATGAACTACGCAAAGTACATGAACCCAAATATCTAGTGTGGTTCCCGGCGCACACAGAGACTCATACATCCACTCCGAACGAGCTGGGTCATGAGTTGTCGCGAGAATTAACCCGCCACGTAATCCGAACACACCACTCCGTGATCATCTCTGCCACCACCGGCATACCAAACAAAGACCGTTTTTCAGGCTACACAGACTATACGCAACACTACAGAGAAGCAAGGTGCGTCTTTCCTGCACCTTAACCGAGTATAGGCAGGCAAACAGCATCTGAATACTGACAGCTACAGGCAAACTCCTAACCGAGCTCCATGCACCTCCACTGGAGCTACCCACAACTGTACCCGTACAATAAACTGAATATATACGTAACAGAAAGGACGTCCTATAAACATATAGTATGGGAATGCCCCAACTTATCAACATGTTCTCCTGAGGCCGGCAGAGAGCGGTGGAGGCTAGTGCTGCTCAGCTCGGAAGTCCAAGGCTAAAATTGGTCTATTCAGCAGGCCAGAGAGGCTGTGCGGAGACAAGGTCGTCAGGTACCTCCCTGTGCGGTCTAGCCCGGACCACAAACATGCCAGATCAGGAAATAAAGTTTATTCTCTTACACACTCTGCGCCCGAGTTACTCACCTTCTTACTCAACCCGGACCGTTTGGGATGAATGCAGATGTTCCACTACACAAAAAAATAAACAAGAGGAGCCAAACATGTGTTTGGATATGCACTGAAAAGAAATTTCGTTGCTTGGAAATGCAGTGAAAATATTTTTCATGCTTCACAAACTACTCTTCCTGTATACAAGCTTCACAATAAAACATGTAATACGGCACTATTATTGCGTGGTTCTAGCGTGCATATCCATCGGGCGTCAGATTGCATGAATATCATGATGACTTCGTGGTTTAATGCCAGCCAGCCACCAGAAAAGGCACGCACGTTATTGCGTCTATTCCCTTAACGCCACGTAGTTGGTGCATAGCAAGTTCGAAAACATTTCATGCGCATAATTAGCCCTGGTTTAAGTCACGCTATCTATAACAGAGAAGGCACTGGGAACAGGATATCGCAATGGCATTCAACTCGTAAAGGCAAAGAATAGGCGTCCGCAAATTTTTCTCAGCTGTGGCATTGGTCAAACGGGGCATATTACCTACAAAATAAAATAGGTGATGTTTATATCTGACAAGCAGAGAACTCCGGCGAGAAACGTATTACTCTGTAGAGCGCCGAAAGAGCACACGGAGAATTGGTCTGTATTTGTAGTCATTCGGATTTATTCACCATTATGTTCAATATTTTGAGATTCGCAGCGCACGAAAAAACGAAAGTACATTTTTTGCACATATATGAATTTATTCGTGTTCTTCAATCTCTAACAAACACAAATGGCTGCCTAAATACGTTTTAGGACATCCAAGAATGAATATACGTTCACTTACTTCTTCGGCGGCAGTAGTAAAAGTCATTCGTGCTCAATCCCGTCTATTAGAGCGCCCTTGAGAGACGTAAAACACACAAACTTTCAGCATATTCACGAGACAACAGCACGGGTCCCGCAAGCAGCCCAAAAAACGCGTCTATTATCTTAACGCCACGTAGTGGGTGCATAGCAAGTTCGAAAACATTTCATGCGCATAATTAGTCCTGGCTTTATCCTAGACTAAGGATCCTACTCCTCTATATACTCGCGCAGAAATTCATAATAAACGTTTTATTCTCTCGCGAGAGAGAAAACGCGTTGAGGGAGCACGCAGGCACTTAGACAGCTGTGTCCAATATATTCGACAAATGTCCTGCAGCCGGATCTTAGGAGGCCACAAACGCTTTTCTCTTTTCTATTTCGATGCGTATTTACTTATCCCGTCTTTTTTCTTTCGAATTGTACTCTGAAACATAACACTCACTGCAGCATTCACTAACGTGTTTTTTTTAAGTGCCATCCTCAGAGAGAGGAAGGCAGCACGTCATCACAGAGGGTGGGTGAGGGAAGGCAATGTCTACTGGATAGCAAATGTGCCTAAATAGAAAATCAAGCCATTTATAAACCTGTGAAATTTGAGTAAACAGCGGTGCTGCGAAGCAAGCGCCACCACCAGGCGAGCACAAATCGAATTCTTCATTTCCTTTCTGTCTTTCTTGATTCCCTTACATCATCTATCTTTCATATTTATTTATCTCTCTCTATATCGCCTTCTCTCACCATTTCGCTCCTCCTATTCGCCACTTCTCTTTATTACCCCTTTTTATAGTAGACATACTGTACATGATTGTTGTAGAGTTTACCTTCTACCCTTCTCCTTTCCTTCCACTTCACCCTTACAGTATTTGGCAGCATCGTTTTCTTTTTCCCTTGTTGCACAAGACTGTGTCATTCCTTAACCTCTCACCTCTTATCCTCTTCCTCACCTTCACATCATTGCTTCTCCCAGTTACTTTCCTTTCCAGTCCTCTTACTAAACTTTACCACAAGGATCTAAGGCATGCTTATGATTCCCTCCTACTTTGCTTCTTCCTCACCTTCACATATTATTGCTCACCCGCACTTCCCTCACCCATGTTCCTGCCGTACTAAACTGTGGTAGAAAATGCAATGTTACGAGCTGCTTGCGACGTAACCGGTTATTGTGGAGTGTGCCACTGAGTTCTAGCAGACGTCGCATAGCGCTTGAACGAGCCTTGAACATAAATAATAGTTCATTTAGGCCTAGTGAGTACGTATTCCTGAAGTAAATTCACAGCACAAACGAACAACATGCCCGCAGCACGCGTGTGCATCGTGTCTTTTCTTTGTGGGCCATCTTGTGTGCCTGCGCTCTTAATTTCAGTCCAAGCTTGAATAGCTCTGCTGTTCCCCACAGGTGAGTGTGCGCAAGCAAGTGTTTGGTGAGCGGCGTCACCACGGCCTCGAACCAGGCGGAAGGTGGAGCGAAGTAGGGGGGGGGGGGGGTCCATTCACTCCCACGCATCGCCGTGGGAGCAGTGTCCTGGAAAAGGGCAATCTGAGGAGTTCCGCCGACGCTCGGTAATAGGGCTATTAAGACCCCGCGCCAGAGGTAACACACCTCTTCGGCCCAGGCTTCACGTAGACGGTACCCCTGGCCTGAACCACCCAAGGAAACCGGCAGTCACCTTTTCCTGCCTTTCAGTTCCTACAACTTCGTATATCTCTGACATTTTTAGCGTTTAGCTTCATCACTTCTTTTCTATTTATTCCCACTTTTCCTGGTAGCAAGAATTGACCTTGGCATGTTACATTTAGTTACAGTGACTGTGTAGAGCTGCCGTCGGCACATCTTGGATTTTTCTAAGTCCTGTCCAAGCCCCAATTCGTGTTAAATGGTGGTAGGCTTGCATGGCCGGAAACTTTATAGCCACTTTACGACCCCCACTTCATTCCTTAGTACTACACGATCGTCCTCTCACTAGAGAACGCATGCGAAACTGATTTTCTGTTGCTTCTCAAGAGCACAAAAATCTTTGCCACGCTTCCCCGTCAGTCAGGATGAAGCATTTGAATATAACGCAAAAATGACCTCGCCTCTTGCTGTGTCGAAATCCCTCATAACAACACGTGGTCCTGGTTATCAGGATACAAGAATGACTGGCGTAGGACCATCTCCTCAAAGCACAAAGTGAGGCCTTGTACGCAAACCCAGCAAAACTAGTCTCTTCACCTGCCGTGGGTCAAGGTGATGATTATCGACTGCCGGATTGTCACCATTCAGTTCTATTGTCTTAGAATGGCCGTAAGCATGAACTACGATGTAATTTAACCAATCTTCATTGTGTGCGGCGTTCGAGCCATCGTAAAGGTACCTTCTCTATGCGTTCCAATTCATGAGCAGGACTTTTCCTGCCTTCGGGGAACGTTGAGCATGGTATACTTCATTTTGAACAATGTGATGGTCATTGCCACGGGTATCAAAGAGTCTTGCCATGTTACCTTTCTCACATTTTCAATGAGCGTGAGATTAGGAATTAATATCCCTTGACACGTGTTTGCCCACTAGTGTGGGTTGGAACAAGTTATTCCATAGCGTCAAACCTCGTTACTATGTAACTTAGTAAACACATGCCCCTTTATTGGTCACGTTAAGGTAGCACCACTTCACCAGTGGGGCTACCACAACGAGTCCCCCTCTACGAGAAGTCGGCTGCCCTTAACTCTTTTGGAAAGCTCGCGTTCGAAGTGTTTGTTTTGGTGGATACCACGTTGGGCTATAAAAGTTGGCCAGGTATAAGCTGTCTAGAGTCTTTCAAGTTGGGATTATATCCACCATGGCGTGTTGGATATCAGCGTCTTAAGTCTCACGAGTCTGTGCGATTAGTGTCTTCTTGACCAGAGTTGTGGCGCGAGGGGGGCGCGCAAGAGTGCTGTCACGAAAGTGTTTGAGTTTTTCAGCATTTGTTTTCTCCGAGGCGATCATATCTGAATTATTTTAACACACTCTTGCAGATTCGCAGAACGAGGTCTATAGGATCTGCCATTGCATGCAAAATACGGAGAGATATACAGGGTGTCCCCCGTAAGCTTTAGCCAGAGTTTAAAAATGTGCCGGCACACGCAATTACGACGCGACCAAATGCATGTTGCTCACCGTTGCCTTGGGTTAGTCAGGCTGTTTTTTGTGATCTGAAATATTGTTTATTAATATCTGTTCAATACCTAACTTTTGAAGAAACGAAGAACAATAAAAAACTTTAATGAGAAAGAAGTAGATCGGTATGCAAAACGTTCAAATAGATAGTTGTAAACTTTATATTTATGGAGTATTAGTGTTTTTCTGGTGATTACAAATGCCCGCAAAATACAAAAAATGGCCCCTTATCTGCATGTTTCACTGCAAATATTGTCGAAAGACGATAGTATTGCGTATGGCGAGAGTGAACAAAACGTTTATTTGATGTTGTGAGCGAGAAAATCAGTGAATTGTATTCTGGAAGCACTGCGTTAGAGTGTCTCAATATGTGCAGTGAAGGCTAACGAGCGCATCGAGGCACGTTAGACCCGAGCGTCATCTGGCAGTTATCTTCGAATAGACTTCAGGATCTACGTTTATGAATGGTTTTGTGTACACACTTTTTGTGTATAAATCTTTCATCTACCGTATATCAAGTGCACTGAATGGCTCACGTCAGTAGCGACACGTGAAATGAAACAAAAACACAGCAAGATTGCTTAGTCATGAAATATAGAAGGCTGGAACTAAAAAATCATAAAGAGACGCGGAGCCGAAGAAACTCGGGCGCTCTTAAGCGAACCGCATCATTAAAATTTATTCCTCCGGTCGGCAGCATTGGGCTGCCGTCGTCAGCAAACAGTGGTGGTATCCATTCAAGGTTTCGTACCGAGACCATGCGGCAATCCCGAGCTTCTTCGGGACCCTCATTCGTGTTCTGTATCGCTGAAACCACGCAAAAAAAACTCAGAAAAAAAGTACGGCGTGCGGGAACGTGCTTAGGCGTATAGTCTTCATCGTTCAAGAAAAAAAGGGGCTCTCTGAAGTGAAATCAACCCCGCTATTCATTCTGTCCGATGAAAAGTAAGTAAACTTTATAAAAAAGATGTGACGCTGCAGCAAAGGAACAAAGAACAAATAGTAAAAATGAATGTCTGTCACAAAAGTATAAACCTTACACCCACGCGCTTCGTCGCACTCTGCATTCGAGAAAAGACGTACGACTGCCTTTGAAATCAGCGTGCTCGCCTGCAGGAAGAACGACCGTTCACATGCCGCCGCGAAATGTATAACAAAGGCGTGATAACTCCATGCATTGTAAGGTGCCTGAATCGGCATCGATATTTTGCCAAACGCCATGACGGCTGCGTAAGCGCTAACCCGTACACTTAAAATCTGGCACGCACCATTTGTGAAAGCCAGCTTGCTATTCCGCCGTGGGTCTTGACACATGCTTATGTTCCTCCTCTTCGACCCATTCCCTCCTCCCGAAAGAGTAAGCAGAAGTTGTGCCCCTCCAGGTGGCAGTTCACAGTAAATTTTTTTACACCCTTAAGGGTGTAAACTGGCTTGTCGCCAGAGCAACACCCCATGGGTGTTTTCAGATACACCCTACTGAAAGGGTGTTGAAAGGGTGTGGGACCTTTGAGTAACGCGTTATTCGAAGGTCGCAGGTTCGGTTCCTATCCATGGCAAGTTATCTTTTCACTCACATTTCTTTCTTCACATTTACATTACAATTCGGACTTATAACTTTCCCTATACTTTCCTTGGCAATATTGTCTGTTTGATCTCATTATATATATATATATATATATATATATATATATATATATATATATATATATATATATATATATATATATATATATATGTGTGTGTGTGTGTGTGTGTGTAGGCAAGCTTATTGAAATGCAATGATATTCTTCAAAGCCTTCTTTGTAAAGCCGACTATAGAAATTTAGACTGCCTTTTATAGTTATACAATTAAATACAAATATTTAGTGTTAAATAGCATAAACATCTCGGGTATATCAATTGGTGGCTCAGTGAGTCGATACAGCAAGGGTGCTTGGTATGCATACGTTTGTGTAGACACACAAACACATTATATTGAAAACATTATTACCCGTAGCAGTGCACACGTCTCATGCAGGATGCAGACATATACATATTTCAGCAACTTAATTTGCAGTTGCACTTGGTATCGCGAAACCATGCGAGTTCAGCCTCACCTAGTTCATTTCAAACTTTCTGATGATACAAAAGTAACAGAGCTGCTTTGGTAGACATCGTTTCCACTTATTGATAAATATCTTTTCCCACTTCCTAAATGTAGACATATATTGGCGTAAGATAAATGTCAAGTACATGTACCACAACACAGGTTTTCTCTCAACTGGAAGCAAACACATTCATTATATTTCATACATACTACAGTTAGAACCGTTTGCTGCCAATATTCGAACAGGTAAGGTCAGTGGCTGAGGAAAGATTATTAAAAGATCCGCCCTAACCCCATGAAGCTTCACGACATATTGAAATTTCAAGTTTTATTTTTCATCATCTTTCTAGGTAATAGAGACAGCATCCATTTCTCAAAAACACACTCTTCATAACAAAATCCAAATGAGAGCCGACAGGTGGAAATGCCTCAGATAGGCTGACCAAAGTTTCGATACAAGAACCTATCTTCCTAATATGCCAAGGATGAGAAGGTGCCTAGCCTTCTCATCTTTGGCATATTAGTTTGAAGGGGGTTAGTAAAGACGTCATCTCCTGGTGGTGGTATGTGTCCCTGATGGCAATCGAAGCCTGAAAAAAAACTATAAAGCAGAGGAGTGCAGTCCTTGCTTCATTTCAAGTTGGGTGGTAGTGATTCAGAATGTTCTCAGAGGGTGGAGAAAAAAAAGAAAAAAAAGAAAACACCCAAAGTAGGAGCGGTGTGCTGCCAATGGGTGGCCGCTACAGACACGAAAAAAGCAAAGAGGTTGAAAGTTCGAAGCCAGCAGACTGTCCCCACGTTTGGCCATCCCGAAGGGTTGCTGATTGGCCTATGCTGTTCTCGAACATCTATGAATGAGACTCATAAGAAAGAGGTTACAAAAAGGCGCAAGAGAGAAGCAGGCGGCTACTTTTCAATGCCAAGATTTCAAAGGTGAGCGACACCTTATGTGTTTGTAAGACCACGTGTTTATTGGGGAAGGTCATTGGTTAAAATATGCTTTCACTATCCGCATAGGTGTCCCGCTCAACGGAATTGCCTCAAGAATTTGGCGGCATGTTGGCAGAGAAATAGGCAAGTTCGGAATGCAAAGGGAATAAGCAACTACAAGAGAAGCACAAAAGAAAAAGAAAAATGAAAAAAAAGGCGGATTGGTGATAGACGACACGCTAGCGTTAACAAACGAGGAAAGGAAAAAGAGACGCAGAGAAATTTGTGGCTTGGCAATGACTTAATGGTGCACGGTAGGAGTGTTTTTTGAAGCGACAAAAGAGGAAAGGAAGCTGTGGTTGAAGGTTCTGGAAAATAAAAACTTCGTAGTTGTGTGTATATAGACACATGTATATCTATAATTAAAGTTTTAAAAATTTAGAGTGAATATTATTATTACAATATGTAGGTTAGGAGTGATTCCATGTAATACCAGTTATGTCTATTTGAAGGTTGAACGTTTCTAGTCCATAAATATGGCCGCAATTATGCAATGGCTTTCAGCGATTCCAAATTACCACGTGGAACATTGATTCCTGATGGGTGTAGGGACATAAATTTGTGTATAAATTATGATTTCATATTCTCTCGTGGTGACCGGAAAATATTTTGTAGAACATAAAGCTTTGTTTTTTAGAAAGTGTGGTCCTGTTGGTAGAAGTGACCGGCTAATACTTTCGGTAAATTGTGCTTTGTGTCTGCACGGTGGCCGTTAAGTCTTACGTGAATTGGCGGCCCACTTTCGCCTATATATTGTTTTCTACAGCTGGCACACTCAGAAAAGTATATTAGGTTGTTTAAAAGTGCAGGTGAAGCTCTATGTGACCTTGAGAATGTAGTCAGATGCTGTGCTTTTTATGTTGGTAGCCGGCTGTCTATATTTGCAGGGTGAGCACCTGGGCCGGCCACAGGGATCAGACGTCCTAGTCTAAGTTTGCGTCAACAAGCATGTCTTTAAGTTAGCGTTGCAAATGCCACGTGCCACGCATTGCTAATTCCCACAAAACTTAAAGCAAACACTAGGACGTCTGGTCCCTGTGGCTGGCCCAGATGCTCCACCTGTAAAAATATATAGCTGGCTAACAACTTAAAAAGCACAGAATTTGACTACATTCACAAGGTCCCATTGATATTCATCTGCACTTCTGTCACAGAACGAGCGCTAAACAAGAGCGCGCCGCCAAATCCTTGCGACAACGGGCGGCAGAAACGCCGCAAGGTAAAAAGAAAAAAAAAGAAAGCAAACATCCAGGGCTCCCGGGCGCGCGCTCTCCCCGCAGAAGCATGGCTTCGCAGACGATCCTCCTCACCCCACATGGGCGGCCCAGCAAGACCGCGATTTCTCTAGAACGAAGGAGGCGGGGTCAGACCGAGTGAATCATCCTCCGGAGAGGGCAGTCGAACCGTCTCGTGCCTCTCCCCAGCCTTCGCTGCGCATCGCGCCGACGAAACGACAAGAAACATCTGGAATGTCGCGCGCAAGGTATTTAACCGAGCGGCCGAGACGAGAAATCAGGAGAAGACGGAACGTTAGCGCCGGAGCGCGTAGGAATTCCGCCGTGTAGTCGGCGAAGGTTCTGCCCGTAGTGACAGAACAGGAGGAGACGGAAGTGAGCGCCAGAGTGCGTAGAGAGTCCGCCGTGTAGTCGGCGAAGTTTTTGGTCCGTAGGGACGGCTCGAGCTACAGGCAAGAGCGTGGGTTTACCGCTATCGAGCGAAGACGCGGGCAACAGCTGCGTGTGTGAAGCCGACGGATTTCCGGCGAAGAAGTTTGAAGCTTGGAGAGTGGCCATTTGAGGACGCGAGGTTTCCTGGAAGAGAAACTTCGAGAACTACGGAACGACAACAACGCTGGACTTTGAGTGAGTGATTCTCGAAAGAGTATCATTCAGACTTTTGTTCCAAGGACTTTGGACTGAATAGGTTTTCTATCTCTTTAGTCCTTAAGTGTCTTGGTTGTTCAATGCATGCGACTGCATTGTAGTGCGTATTCTTGTCTGTGTCAGATGTTTTGAGTGTGGCTGATTGTACTGTGTAGTACGTTGTCTGATTGGTGACGTATTGTATGTAACTATTGTGGAGTGTGCATTTTTGTGTATTATTTTCGATCTGCCATTATTGAGAATATAATTTGTTTGTTTATCAACTCTCGGCTCTGTCTTGTTCTTTGGGCCACAGCCGGCGTCCGCTGGCGCACCAATAAGGACCACTTCTAAATTGTCCACGCTTTCGTGGTGCGGTTCGGGGGGCCGATACTTCGGCTCTTGGAATTAGCCCGGCGATCGCCTCCCTAATAAACGGGACAGGTGTGACAACTTCGAACAACCTAATATACTGTCTTAAGTGCGCCACCTGCAGACAATATATAGGCAAAACTGGGCAGCCCATTCACGTAAGACTGAACGGCCACTGTGCAGACACAAAACACAATTTACCAAAAGCAGTAGCCAGTCACTTCAACCAACAGGGCCACAATTTCGACCAAGCAAAGCTTTATGTTCTACAAATTTCTGCTCGCCATGAGACAGGAAATGCATGGAATGATATTTGATACATAAATGTAAGCCCCTACACCGATCACGAATCAATGTAGCACGTCGCCATTCGGAATCGCTGAAAGCCTTAGCATAATTACGACAGCATTTAGAAATGAGAAAGGTTCAACCTTCAAATAGACATAACCGGTATTACATGGAATCGCTCCTAGGCTACAAGTGTACTATTAATGTTCTCTCGAAATTTTTTAAATTTTAAATATAGATATACATGTGTCTATACATACACAACTACGAAGTTTTTATTTGCCAGAACCTTTCAACCACAGCTTTCTTTCTTCTTTTGTCGCTTCAAAAAACACTACTACCGTGCACCATTAAGTCATTGCCAAGCCACAAATTTCTCTGCGTCTCTTTTTCCTTTCCTCGTCTGTTAACGCTAGCGTGTCATCTACCTCGAACCCGCCTTTTTTAATTTTTTCCTTTCTTTCTGCCTTTCTCTCGTTGATGCTTATTTCCTTTGCATTCTGAATTTCTCTATTTCTCTGCCAACAAGCCGCCAAATTCTTGAGGCAATTCTGTTGAGCGGGCCACCTACGGGGATAGTGAAAGCATATTTTAACCAATGACTTTCCCAATTAAACACACTCTCTTCTGAACACATCTGGTGTCGCTTATCTTTGAAATCTTAGCATTTAAAGGTAGCCGCCTGCTTCTCTCTCGCGGCTTTTCGTAACTGCTTTCTTACGAGTCCCATTCATAGATGTTCGAGAACAGCATAGGCCTTTATCGTCGGCAACCCTTTGTGATGGCCAAACGCGGGGACTGTCTGCTGGCTTCTAACTTTAAAGCTCTTTGCTTTTTTCGCCTCTGTAGCGGCAGCACACCGCTCCTACTTTGCGTGTTTCCTCTTTTTGCTTCCATTTTTTTCTCTACCCTTCGAGAACATTGTAAATTGCTACCAGTCAACTTGAAATGAAGTGAGGACTGCGCTTGTTTGCTTTCTAGCTTTTTTTTCTTTTCCGGCGGCAATTGCCAACAAAGACACGCACCACCACCAGGAGATGACATCTCTACTAACCCCCTTAAAGCTAACATGCCAAGGATGAGAAGAAACGGCACTTTTGACGAACATAAGTCCTCCTATCGAAACATCAGCCAGCCTATCTGAGGAACTTCCACTGTTCACCCAGACTATCCCACTCTTCACAAGTTTTTTCTGATCCTAAGGCAGTTTTCAAGGCATTCGAAACACTATGGGCTGTTTATATAAGCTCTGCACACACAATTTAGCCATCTGGTGTACAATATGCAAAGTATATCAGAGTGACTTGTTGGGCTTTACACTCTTACAGAGTATAAAAGAAGGAAAATTCGTAACTTTATATCTAACTCAGAATACATGCAACAATCATTACCTCTTACAAAAAATTAGGAATGTAATAAGCACCAGCACACACTTCGCAGAGCTGCTCAGAAATGCATCTTGATAAAATAGTTAAATATTGCAGTAAATTATGAATGCAAAAACACAACACCAGTGCACTAGTAGAGATGCCTGGTTAGCACCAAAATGCTGTACTTAAGATGCACCATGGAAGCAAGACCACAGCCCACAACTAATATACGCTTCAAGTAACCCTTGACTGCTAAACTGAAGGCCACAAAATCAAACCATGGCTGTGGTGGCTGCAATTCCGATTAAGGCGGAAATGCATGACACCTGTTTGCTTAGACGTGGATGGATTTAAAGAACCCCAGGTGGTCAAAATATCTGAAACCCTCTACTCCAGTGTCCCTGATAATTATATTGTGGTTTTAACACGTTAACCTCGGTAAATATTATTCTCATTACACTTGACATGAAATAAAGCAAGCAGATATTACTATGTAGTTGAAAAAATTCACCATTCAACCCTCCGATCCAAGGACTCACGCTACAATATTCAAGTATGCCTTCTATCAGTTATCATTAACAATGTTAAACATGAGTATGTATC
This sequence comes from Rhipicephalus microplus, assembly GCF_013339725.1. NCBI lineage: Eukaryota > Metazoa > Arthropoda > Arachnida > Ixodida > Ixodidae > Rhipicephalus > Rhipicephalus microplus. The sequence continues at coordinate 97,884 of NW_023608517.1, read as the reverse complement.
ACTGTAAAATATCCGACATGGTTTGGTATTGGCAAAGTTAGGTACGATGAAGTATGACAGTGGGAAAACACTTGAATGTACTTATAAATGGAACTTCCCAAAGGCAATGAAGTAACTACAATGACAAAATATATTAAAATAGAATATTCAGTGAAGGTTACACTGAAGATAAAATCATTATTGTGCTACTTTTTATTACAACACAAAAAGTGTTTATAAATGGCCAATTGCACATAAGGCATCAACATGACATGCAAGTCTGGCGAGCAACACACTCAGTAGATCTTGGAAAAAACAAAATATCCAATAAAGAGCTCAGTAAGCAGCACTGACACATTCTTTAATGCACTGCCTAGTTACATTGAATTTTAGCCTTAGGAACAGAACAACACCTTGGCAGATTGTGTCCAGGGGGACACAAAGTAATAAAATAATGCTGTCATCTGGCCCATCAACCAAAAATATTGAAATTTTAGTAACGCAAATAAGCAGGTATGTTTGCATTAAAAAGTTGGACGCAGTCGTGTTTCTACACAGTCCCACTTAGAAAACTTTTTTCATTATGTTTATGCTCCTAGATATCCCGTTTGAAAGTTTAATTTTGCTTTTCATGATTACGCATGCAAGGCAGTGAGGTTCAGCAAAATATCACTCCATAGCGGAACGAGCAGTCGGTTTTCGCTATCGCCAGCGAATAGCAAGAGTAACCATTTTAATGTTTGCCCATGCCTTCCACCGACGGTCAGATTAAATGCATGAAATCAGTCTGTGCTAGTGCTCACTGTCCTGCACACATAATAATGCAAGCCGCAACTAAATTTTCAGCAGGATATCTGAGCACAGGCATGCTAGAATTATTACAAGTGATAATATGTAGAAATGTGACTGACTCAAATATTTAACACATACATGATCTCCTGCTGTGGTCACTATTAAGTTGATTAATAAAACCTAATGGCACCACTGACAGTGATAATCATTGCCTCACAATGCATCCTCCTGGATACATAGCTATCAGCAGAGGTGGCTTTACATACATAACTTACAGCGCTGACTTCTCTTTTTTAAGGAAAAACAAAAGGGTTAACTTTGAACACCCTCAACCTTTGTGCTCCTTGAATACAGCTACCAGGTGGCTCTGTGCAGCTCGCTTTTCAGAAGAAACAGAAGCCACGCGCCACTGATGTGCACCAGCAGTCAAATTTTCCACGAGCCAGCTTTGACGATGGGCTAGTCCAGACGTCTCCCACACTCTCTTCCTACGACGAGCATGTATAGACTGCGAGAGAAACAAAAAAACAATTTACTGATGTGTCTGTTAGCGAAGCGAAATTTGGAACTCAATTTAGACTGATCTGGAACATTTTGTTTTAAAAGAGTAGGATGTACGAAAACCAGACATGCTACAACAAAAACATCCTCAATGTTTTTGGGGAACATAGCTGCAACCTTACGAAAGAATATGCATTTTTCACATAACACATGTGTCACAAAATATACTTGAATAGCGCTCTGGCATAGTGCGTATACATGCCAATTCATTAATAGGGCAGTGCGTACATGACGGTATACGCTTTGATCAAGTATCCATTGGAGGTAACACATAAAGTTATATTACGAATTTTAGTTTGAACACAACTAATGTAACTTTCTTTCGGCTGCCTACATTAGGACGATTATGCCGATAACATAGAAAATTGGTTTCACTAAATTACTATTGTCCACTGCTAAATTATGCCTGTTAATTCAATGATTCCAGGCGGCTAAAAAGGCAGCACCCCTCACTCATCCCTAACATACCCCTCATTACAGGCTGTCTAATAAATAATGGAAAAAAGTGCGGAAGTGCTAATACAACGCACTCATCTTGAGCTAAATACCATCCCAATAAAGCATGCAAGCTTCTGCAACGATCTCTAGTAGCAAGAATACTGGAAGGCATTGGTCAGATTTAGCAATACACAATAAACGTTTGACGAGACTGATTACTGAAGTTGTGTAATTGCGTCAATGCCAACAGCTTGGAAACATGCAGTCTATATTCATGATTGTCAGATGAACATAGTGTCCAATTTTTTATTTTCACAGCAACATGTGCATGCCTTATGTATGCATACTATGATGTATAACATTATTGCAAGTTTTGAGCGTTAATGATATATTCGTTTCTCCAAACACCACAGATCCCTTCTATAACTGTAGCGCATGCCTATAGAATTTACTGAAGCTTGTCATGTGATGTTAAGACAAAACAACATGCTGACCCTAATTGAAAGCATGACGTTTTGGCCCCCACACAAGAGCCCTATTCACAAGTGACAAAGACTGTGCTTTTATTCGTGGCCAGTGTGTGGTTTTTCAATGTTTTCATGTGTGTTTCTGACCAGATCGGCATAAGCTTGTAATCTGTTATTAAATGCCATTGGAGGTGATGGTGTAAACTGTTCTTACTGTTCGTACAAGTAAAATTGCTTAGCAAAGTTTGAACACAAAGTTTGGGCGAGGCACATACAATATTTAATAAACCACCACAAATTAATGAAATCTAAGCATAGCGAAAACAAGCTGAATAAAATAAAATGTGCTCTACCGCATGAACAACTGATCGAATTAGGGCTCGCACAGTTAAGCTACAGTTATTCGGCCCCAAAAAGCCATGAAAATTTTGTTCGGAAATACAGTTCAAGTTTAACGAACGGCTCAAAATTCATGGGTTCCGAACGCATCAGACAACCTATGTTGCGAGTATATAACGTAAGCTCAGATTTGACTAAACGGGCTGCATAAACACCTAAGCGTACATACGTGCAAGCCTTGCGAGCCGTACCTAAGACGAGGCAGCATGCTGCACGCGAACTCGAATAACACGGTAGTTCAAAGATGCGTGCCGGCGTGGATGCATACACCGGCACACGTTCGGCTACCCGCAGCAATTTCTGATAGCAGTTTAAAAAAAGGGCGTACAACATATGAAACTTTTCAAACTACTTTGGACGTACAACATATGAACCCGTTGACTCCTGTAGCACACAATATGAACAGGCATGCAAAAAAAATTACGGCATATTCACGGGGTGATTGATGATGAATGGGCGAAGCTCCGGAGGGATTCATCGGTAAACTGTGAATCTTCCGTGTAATTCGCCCAGTCAATCATCATGTAAAGACGTGAGAAACGCTGTGTTTGTATATACACAAATCAACTTTTATTTGTTCTTAGACGATGGATGGCTTGCGATGTCCCTTGCCTCGCGCGCTCGCACATCGGGATTCTGTCTGCGAGCGCGCGCTGCTGCCGCCTTGCGCTCTCTCCGCTGTGCAGCCTTATCCATCCAGCGACTCCGAGCGCGCGCCAACAGCGAACGGATTTTATTAGAACGCTCCCCCTAGCGTACGTCGCCGCACTAAATCGAACGATTGCCTTCAACCAATGACACGCGCCATATGTGACATCATTCCTATTTTATAAGATCTCGCGTCTTTCATCAACTACAAGTACCGCTTTCTAGTTTATAACATCTTGCATCTTTTCATCATCAGCTAAAAGTACCACCATCTAGTTAACACTACAAGAACTAAACGAGAGGTGGCTACATACAGGAGACGGTGCCGCCATCTAGTGAACACTGCAAGAACTAAACTAGAGGTGGCTACATACAGGGGACGGTACCGCCATCTAGTGAACACTGCAAGAACTAAACTAGAGGTGGCTACATACAGGCTACAGGGGACGCACAGCCCACGCCCTAAGGAGCTTCGCCCCTAAAAAAATCCTCAAGTTAAGAGATCCGAACATACGCGCCCTAGGCGTAATCAACGCTTACAGCTAACAAACGCCGTCTTCGCCCAACAATTATTTAACCAAAATATTGGTCTATCGCGAGCAGGGCTCTCTGCCAACACCACTGCCGACAGAGGCGAGCGCCGTCACAACTCGCACAAATCCGCCGTTTTGCCAGATAACACCCTTTTGCCAGTTACACCCTTCTCTGAGGGTGTACCAGCAAAGAAAAGGGTATTACATTCATTGAAAAAGGGTGTAAATCTGCAATACACCCTTTTTACACCCATAAGGCTGTCAAAAATTTTACTGTGTTGCCCACTTGCTCTCTCCCTCTTTCCTTTGTGCCCTTGTGTATCCGTGTTTGCAAATCAAGTAATATAATAATATTATCAATATTGCAATAATAATGATAGTTGATTTACAACCCCCTCCCCCCCACAACTACTATAGCATTGCGCGGTTCGGGCATTGCAAGTGTTAGCAGGCCACCCTAAAGGTATAGGAAGATTAAGAAATCTGAGGTTGGGAATGAAAAAAAAACAACTAAAGTGCGTACTCACGCGCATGAAGACATCAAAAAAGAAGGTGCAGCTTTCTTTTGACGGAATTGTCGAGATGACTTTTCCTGCGCAAAGAGCGCAAACTAGTCGCTTGAAGAAGACATTAGTACATAACGTAAAAAAGACAGTTGGAATCGAGTAAGGATAGAGTGAGACAACCCACATGAAGAAGATAAAATGAAGGACAAAATATTTGGAAGTTGAGACGAGAGCAGAGGGTAATGGTGGGAGAGAGGAGCAGGAACGAAGGAAAGCGGCCGATGCCTTCCTGGCTGCGGTGCATCCGCGCAAGAGGCTGGCATTCAACGCCATTGGTATACGGAACTGAGTGCCTAGACGGCACACGAATAATTGAATGCTAGGCGTTCGCACAAAACTGTAAAGAAATGGAAGGGAGCAAAGCCACAAATCTGAAATGGAAAGGAACTGTACGCTTAGGTATTCACTAAAAAATGTAAACTCCGAGGACGGTCTTTCACGCATGCGTGATGGAGTAATGGGGAGGAGAGAAAGTGGAAGGATAACAATTTGAGAACTGCTCCGGCCCCGGAACGACACAAGAAGAGGATCCAAACAAACGACTCAATGAGGCATTCACAGGAAAAAAAAATTGAAAGATAGAAACAAAATGGCCTGGTATCTGCATGTTTCACTGCAAATGTCGTCGAAAGCCGATAGTCCTGAGTGTGGAGAGAGTGATCAAAGCGTTTATTTGATGTTCTGCGCGAGAAAATTGGTGAATTGTATTCTGGAAGCGCTGCGTTAGAGAGTCTCGATCCGTGCAGCGAAGGCGCACGAGCGCATCGAGGCACGTTAGACACGAGCGCCATCTGACAGTTATCTTCGAAAACGAAGGAAGGAGTGGGTGCCCATGAAGACAGATGCGCGCCTGTCTCGGAGGCGATAAAGTGTAGAACGCAAAGCGACGGGCAGGTGCCACCACCGTGTCGTCTTAGCAAAGCGTTGGAAACAATTGCCTTTTTTAGCACCATTTTGCACTGTCAGCTCAGCGTGATAAACGCTACGGTCCTTAGAATTACTTGTGTGCGCCTTCACTAGTTTAAAGGCACACGTACAACATATCGACGTGTTGTTATGGTGCCTCAGATATGCGCAATAATTGCTTTTTAATTGCCAATTACACAAGTATGAACGCTTAAACTTGAGCAATATTGGTAGGCACTGCGGATGCGGTTGGCCGTTTGAGGTATCGTTTGGTGTCTTTTAAAGTATCGTTAGCGTGGACAAGCAGACAAATGAACAGACAGAGAGACACTGAGCAATATTTTGGCATCGAAGGTCTCCAAGAACGACTATCGTCTTTAAAACGAGATGTCATTAAGGTTACCGCGGGCCCTGTCGTGCTTCCAGGCGCGATGGTGGCGTGACAAAAAACGGTTCCTCGGGAATTTTACGCTATTTCTCCTCACGCATTCATTTTTTTACTTCTACCTAATTCACTACGCAATGTGATTCGCTTTTGTGTGTCATTCACATCTACGCTTTGCTTTTCTTTCTACTTCTCGCTCTCTGTCAATTTCTCGCCCCCTTACATTGTTGCGTATTTTCTCTCCAACGCAGTTTTTTCGTTTCAATACTCATCCGCTTCCACGCAAAATTTCCAATACACAAACCCGGATTTTACTACTCGAGCACTGCGCGGGGGCGAAACCCACAACTCTACTGCTGGAAAGTGTTGATCGAGAATCTGGCCACTTGAGTTCCCCTCCCCTTCCAGGGGTGGTGCCATCAAATTTCGACGCTAAAACAAGCCTATTGTTTGTTTCCTCTGTATTCCATAGGGCACTCTACACGAGAAATCAGACACAGCAAACGTTTAGATCATATTTTAATTCTCCTTCAAAGTATACCAAAATTCTCATTCTCCCAATCGTATCCCATTGCAAGCGCGTCCAGAAATGTTGTACTTCTATGTAGGAAGGGCGATAAAAGTTGCAGTGGCGTCACACCAGATCTGTAGTGAGCGTATAAGCATGCGCAGGTATCCCTTTCCGGCGAACATAGATTCAGCGCAGTGTACCCCCCTCCTATTATGTCAATGCATGGGTATGACTGACTTCGTACCCCCTCCCTATTATTTCAATGTGTGGGACTGTGTCACTGCCTCCCCTCATAGGCGACTATAGGAGTGGCCGCCCCTTATACCCGTACCGTGCACAGGTCTTTTGCAGTTAGGTGGGCCACCTTCGGACACCTCCGTCACGTACGTACCGGGACCAGCAAAGGAATGCGGCTGCTACGTGTTTGTTTTACTGGCGATTGTGCGGCACGTTTGGGCGAGAAAGCCTGCGAGAGCAGACGATATTCAGCACGACGTACGTCGAAGCCTTTTAAATGCGAAGTATTACTTAGCGAACTTAGGTGACTTTGAGCATATCTATCTATCTATCTATCTATCTATCTATCTATCTATCTATCTATCTATCTATCTATCTATCTATCTATCTATCTATCTATCTATCTATCTATCTATCTATCTATCTATCTAGGCGCCTTCGACTTTTAACTCTCCCGGCCGTTTCGATAATGGTATCAATACCAAACTTCGTATGACATATCATGACTGTATGAAGAACATATCTGAGTAGTCATAAAATGAAAATCATGACATGGATGTCATGAATGTCATGATTTACATATTGTGGTCCTGCAGCTCTTGCGGTGGTTTAGTTCACATGGCATGTTGCAAAACTGGTATAATATGGCATGATTGCATGGCGAACACAAGCGACAGACTCTAAATGGAAATCATGACATCAGTGTCATGTAACAACATGACTACATTCCACGCTCATGATGCGCTCACGGTCATTTCGCTCGCGTCACATATACGAAATTTGGTATGACAGTACGTGTATAGATGACGAAGGTATGTGACTAGGGCAAACATGATATTCAAGAGATGCGTGTCATGTAACAACATGACTACATGCCAAGCTCATGATGCGCTGGTGGCCGTTTCGCTATCTTCACTTATACCAAAATTGTTATTACGGGACATTAATGGATGACTAATGTATGATACTAATGCAAACATGATAAACATCAGATGTGTGTCATGTAACCACATGACACGTATCTACATGCTACACATCATGAGCGTAGCATGTATGCTGCGCTCATAATAGTGCTCGCGGTGTTTCACTAGCTTCACATAATGCCAAATTTGTTATTACGTGACGCCAATGAATGACGAAGGTATGTGACTGGTGCAAATATGATAATCATGAGATGCATGTCAATGTGAGAACATGACTACATGCCACAGTCAAGGCACCAATACATTTCGACGTGACGCGGTGCGCGTGCTCGCCGGCGTTCATTTCGTCGCGTCACGCCAGCGTTGCTACGCCAGGCACCGGCCCTGCCATATACTTGCAGGCGCACGCCGCACTGCATTGCTTGGACGCATGCACGTTTCAGCGCGTCCGGCATCCCTCCAGTCACGAAAAAAAAATGGCAGCATATCCATGGAGAGGATGATGGAGAGTGGGGACGAAGCATCCGTCCGTCCATTCGTTCTTGCTTCCGTCCGTCGATGCGTGCGTCTGTGTGGCTGCCCGTGCGTCCATCTACCTATCCGTGCGTGCGTCTGTTCGTGCGTCCACACGTCCATCTGTGCGTCCGTCCCTGCATTCGTCCATGCATCAGCTCCTGCGTCCGTCCATGCGTTCATCCATCCGTGCAGCCATCCGTGCGTCCATCCATGCATCTGTCTGTGTGTCCGTTCGTCCACCTATTCAACACTCCAAGTACCACCACCTCGCATCTTTTCATCATATATTCCACATATAGAAGCACCGCCATCCAGCGGACATTCCAAGGACTGACCGAGAGGAGGCACACGCACACTTTCTTACGGCTTGCGCTTCGTGTCTACTTCCCACTTTTAACCACCTCGAGTTCATGGTATATACTAGTTCACTGTATTCATGGCACTGTGGCCCGACGCTCGCTAAACCTTTCTAAAACCAAGGAGGTTACACCCAGCGAGTATAACGTAGCAACACTTTCTTGTCAGATGGGGCTCAATGTAAATGCCAATGGCTGCTAAGGGGGAATGAGAGACAGGAGAATTCGGCGTTTCGTTAACGCGCACGCTGCGAATTTTTTATTGTTCAACAAAGCACAGAAGAAATCTCCCACCGGCACTACCTTGGAGGTCAAAATGTATAACTGGTTGCACACTGCTACTACGACTACGAGAGATGAACAGGTGCCGCTATAAGGAGCTTCGCCCCTAAAAGGCAGAGGCAGTGCTGTCTGCGTGACGTAGTGGGTGTGAAATGCAGCATATCGCATTTCGCGAAGGTTGGCGTTGGGCCACGCCGACAGACGCCGGTTGCACCGGTCGCGCCTTGTGTCAGACTATAGAGTTCTCACGTTTTGCTAACGTATAGCGTCGCTGTCTCCAACGTGCACACGCGTCAATGTTACGTTGGAGTATATAAGATCCTTCATGATGCACTCGCGGCCGTTTCGCTAGCTTCACATATACCAAATTTGGTGTTACGTGACGTCAATGAATGACGAAGGTATAGGACTGGGGTAAACATGATAATTCTGACACGTATGTCATGTAAGAACATGACAACATACAACATTGATAGAGTGCTCCTTGCCGTTTCGCTAGGTTCACATATACTAAATTTGGCGTCACTTGACGTTAATAGATTACGAAGGTAAACTACACATCCAAACATGATAATCATGACGCGGAAGTCGTGTACGGCGTAATTTACCTCCACCTCGTAACGTTGTGGTGATTTTAAAGTGACATATCCACCTTCCTTATTCATGCTTCGCATATCATCGATTCCCACTGTACGTAGAATCTGCCAATTTTTGTGGCCACGTGACCAAGCTAGACTTCCACGTCACAGCCCAATTTTGCGCCCAGAAACGAAACCGAGAATTACCCGCATAGAAAAGCTAATATCAATTTATTTAGTGAGGATAAATTAATCTTCGTAAGTGCATCATCCTTCTTGGAGCTATGACAAACGCTTGCAGCAAAGAACGTGCGAGCCACAAAAATGGTGGCACCAATCTTTTAAGCAGGTCGAAAACAATGACGAGATATGCAAAAGAAGAACTAGGGGGACGATTACGTTGGAGGTGAAATGATTAGCAACAGACGCCGCAAATAAAAAATTATGCTATAGGGAAGTGAATATACACTTTCAAAGAAGAATGGTGATTGCAAAAGAGGCTCGAGGGGTCGTAGGCTCGTATAGCACTCCATGAGTGGTGCGGCACGTGCCGTAAATACTTTGTGAGTGTTCACTACGATAGCGTAGTCGAGTGCTCTCACAGTGCATGTTCCGGTGGGGCAACTTGACGAGCAGCTGCTGAACGAAGTGGTGTCACGGTGGGGTCACGTATGTGTTTTTTAATCTTTTAAGGTCACACGCATTCATTGCCATTCGTAGAACTACACCGGGAAACTACTTGTAGATTTGGCCATACGAGTTCTCAGAGCACTACGCAGTAAAAAACGGGGATGCAATTGTTGAAAAAAAAAAGGTCCTTCTTACCTATTCCTATTTCCTTACGAGCTGCCTCTTGGGATTAATACAGCTGTGCTCGGCGTTCATATCTACTAAATGTTTTGATTAGGAGTACTCTAAAAACACCTATTTTACTGCTCATAGCGAATAAATAGACTGGAAAACGTTATATGTCATTCAACGCTTTATTTAGCCAAGAACGGCTAAACGATGAGTGCAGCATGCAACAAAACAAACTCTGAAAATAAACTGGTGACTTAGTGAACGAACAGAAATAACTACACAAGAAAAATGCTCAAAGTGTGCTTGACAACCAAAGCCACAAGGACGACTGATTGAATTGTGCTTCAAAATTAAACAAACCACAAAAACACAACGGTTGTTTTATTGCTTCTTTAGTGGCAGAAATTATAGATGGATGTACTTTAGAATGACTTGGATTCTTCGTTGAACTAGATTTTTTATGAACATTGCAGCAAAACACAGCAGACAACGGGGGTAATAAGGTACAGTACACTCTGCTGACAAAGCACATACAGGGCGCATCGCTAAATACGAAGTTATCTTTTTTTTTAAATAGAGAGGCGGATAATACTTAAGCAGATGAACCGAGAAAAAAATGACACAAACTTATCGTGCGACTCGCCCACCTGACCTAATTATTTGAATAAAGAGCTGGAGAACAAGGTGAAAGCAGATTTATAGAAACGAAAATACGAGCACAAACTGTTAAGAAAGAACACTGAATCGGTGCACAATACAGAACTGATGAAAACCTCTAAAACGGGAATTTCAAAATCAATATCCAAAACCATCGTCTAAGAAAACAAGCTTGTAAGCAAGGGGCAAACCTAGAAAACTGCATCAACTTACGAATAAAAAAATTCGTCAGATCACAACTACCTTGGGGATCGACGCTATGTGATGCATGCGGATGAAAAGTGACCGTGTTTGAATTTTACAGCGAAAGCTGTTATGAGATCAAAACTCGGGTCACATGCTGCCGTAGTTTTTCGCCGCCACCACCGCCACCTCTGCCAGTGTCCATAACCACAACGCACGAAATTAAAGAAGAAAATGTTGTACCGATGACACAATGGGGCTCGAACCCGTGTCCGCTGGTTTGCAGCCCATTATTCTACCACGGAGCCACGACGCTTCATTTTTTTCCTACAGGGTATTTAATAAATATGCTGCTTACGTATATACAAAGCGTACAACAGACATAGGGTAAAAACAATTGCTCACTGAACATCACAAAGTATATCTCATACAACACAATGTCTAAAGAGGTATTTGAGTAGCACACTTCAGAAACTCAACATATCAGTTCGGCTGAAGTTGCAGTTGGTCATAAAGTCCATTAGCTGCACAGTCATTTGCACAAAGTGGCATCCCGAAGACACCATTGGTTCTTGGCACTTGCTGGCAAACTTGCCTTAGGCAGGCTTGATGTCCGGAGTGCAATCGCGTCAGTACGACTTATAAAGCTTATTAAACACCGAAGCAACAACCAGTCGTCGCACAATGTGAATGGCGTAACGAGTGGGTCATCCAATGCTCCCACGCATTACAAAAGCTTGTTCTTGTTCACCTATTAACTCTGGCGCATACCCACTTCAGGCAAAATTTCTGATCGTCATCAGCCACTGCATGAACAATTGGCACAAAATTTCTTGCAACTGTTTAGCCAATACCACGCTTCTCAGAAGAATGACGAAAAATTGCATAGCAAATGCCAGCCTACTACACAAAAAGATTTTTAATGCCATGTAGGGTGTCAAGCAAGTGTCCTTGCAGCAGTTATTGAATGGGTATTAAGAAAATGCTCTGAAAGGCCGCTCTTCCAGCTTCTCGCTGTGACTGTGCGGCGCCTTTCGCGCAGGTCAGGCGTTTCATTTTTGTTGTTGTTGAGCGACATGTATGAAATGACGCTAAATTATGTACAAACGTTGCACACCCAGGTATATGTTAAACTGTCGCAGATGTTTATAAAACCAGTTGTTCGCACTTGCGCAACGATGCCACCAGGACCATAAGTATTAGCATGGTCCTCGGTATTAGCAACACCAGACACGATAAGATGATACGAAGCGCAGGCACTCGCGAAGCTAGTAGCCCTGGACATTACTACATAAAGTTCAACGGATGGCCCTGACTACAACTGACCTTAACCCAACGTGACGGCTGTATCATAGGAGTGCATATCTAGTGTTTATAGAATTGGATAGCCATTCCTGCAACGACAATTGACGTTTCAGAAACTTCAGGGTCTATTTGAAAAGTGGTTCCGAGACCTCAGCGTGACTCTGTGCTAGAATACTTGACTGCCACGCAGAATGGTGAAAGTCAATTTCTGCTGGGACACCAACACTTATTTTTACATTCGCCAGGTCAACGCTGCAGATGTTAGCTTTTGCTTAATTCTCACGCGTTAAAATTACCCGTGTGTCTTTTCACCATTCTGGGCACATACTAATTAAGTGTCAATCACCTGTGGTACATACTCACATACCACTCGAACACACCCGCACCCATATATGTGCCACTGTCTGGTTGAAATTGTTTGACGACGCTACGCTATGGGATTGTGATATTCATGCCTTGACCAGCGCATCGTATATGTGAAACGATCTCAACCTCATATATAAGTTTTGGTTCACGGCAAGAAACAGGGGGGATCAAGAAAGCACCCAGACGTAAGCAGCTGGACAGACAGACAGACAGACAGACAGACAGACAGACAGACAGACAGGCGCACAGGTAGACGGACGGATGGACAGACAGACAGACAGACAGACAGACAGACAAATAGATAGATAGATAGATAGATAGATAGATAGATAGATAGATAGATAGATAGATAGATAGATAGATAGATAGATAGATAGATAGATAGATAGATAGATAGATAGATAGATAGATAGATAGATAGATAGATAGATAGATAGATAGATAGATAGATAGATAGATAGATAGATAGATAGACAGGCAGACAGATAGATAGATAGATAGATAGATAGATAGATAGATAGATAGATAGATAGATAGATAGATAGATAGATAGATAGATAGATAGATAGATAGATAGATAGATAGATAGATAGATAGATAGATAGATAGATAGATAGATAGATAGATGCTATAAAAGCTTGCAGTACGCGAATATATGCTTGGCATTTAACAAACACCAAGACAATACGAGGAATTAAAGCTTGATGGTAGCAAACAGCGTGAAAAAAAGAAGACAGACATACAAGAAGACATGACTGTAATAAATGAAGATGAACTCGCAGTGAGAAAAAACGGGAGCATGCACATCTTCTCGTCATTTCTTCCTAAGAATCCGTCCTGGTTTTTCGCACTGCTTGTTACCCTGAATCTTCATCAAGTGGCCTTGCTACCTACGCTTTTGAAACGAAAGGTATCTGACGACAGTTTTAGTCGATCGCAATTGGGGCTCAAGGTAGTTGATTGCTTGGTCGAAGATGGCAACACCAGAAGAGGGCAACGAGATGGCACACTAGCACAAGCTGTTTCTTTTTTCAGAAATTTTAGCGCCTCGTAGATTTTGCGATCACATTGATTCCGATATTTTTCGATAACCTCCGCAGTGTCAAGCAAAAGTGAACCACCGCATAATATACAATGAATAACCAGGTTACCGTGTGTTTTTGCTTTGAAAAAAAAAGTCATGCTCAAGCATTTTGTCATTTATACCCTGTCTGGTATGTTGTACATTTGATTTGCAGCATGATAAGATTATTGTCATAAATGACGTTCATCAACCTTCAGTGAAATGGTTTAGGCGCTCCTTCTAAAATCCCGAGAACGCTGATCTCATCATTTTTGTTGGTGTTAAAAATAGCACCTATGAGGTCTAAAAACTATAAGAAAAGCTTACCCGGCTTTATGATGAGCGTGGAATCATGAATATACGTCTTGAATGTGTGGTATAAGCCGTTTAGGAAGGTAGCCAATTGTGCACATAATAGGGTAGTTCATAAGCGCAGTCACTGAGGATGAAGTAATAGTTAATGAATGCTAGCCATGGTGATAACGTTGGTCTGTACGGTTTGTTTCATTTTCTTTTTTCGCTTATTAGCTGTACTACAAAATATCTTGTGAACATGCCTTTTTTTTCTGCCTACATTGTTTCTTGCGAAAAATTCAACACTAGATTAAGATAATACAGGCAGAAAAGTGTAGACAGTAATAAATAAGTAGAATATTTTACTATTTACGTCAAAAAACAAGCCGAAGAAGCCTTCAGCGTTGAATAATTATTTAATGGCACTTCTCAACTTTGTCAAAGTGTGCAGGTGAGGTGTCATATTCGCCGCTTCTCCATTAGCATACAAAGTGGTTGTCATTGTTTGAACCCGGCGACATGCAACAAGGGTTGATCTAATGAGATTTTAACGTCGTACAGTACACCTCGGCTTTGTCAGTGCGTTGGCTGGATCTACGAAAAGACGTTAAGGTATAAACCGCATGAAAGTTCTTTTCTATTCGAGAACAGCGACCAATCGTTTGCGCTTTATAACGGCGAGAAACAGATATAAAGCACTCTAAATGTGACATATTATGCTTTAGCACGACTTTCACTGCACCAAAACCTTCTTCGCCGGATGGGTCATGTTTGAGTTTTCAATGTTGTTATGCTAATGATACAGAGAACTTTCTTTCTTTTGTTTGGAAGTGTGCTTACAAACACTAAAGCATTTTAGAGCTCTCCTCCACAAAACGTTGTGTAGCTCTTTCAGAATATCTGAGCCGACGAAGTTACCATCAGTTTTGAATGGGAGGCTTCTTGGTGTAAACAGAGTTTCACCATCTCCCGCTAAAGAGAACCTTGTGTAGTTGCGAAGGAGTGGGCGCTAAGGTTTCTATTGTCAGCGGTGTTGACTCTGGCGCTCACCGCGCCCTTGCACAGGAGTAGAGAACTGGGGAGGTGCAAAGCACGCAGTGATGGACCAGTGTTTCCAATTGGAACACATGCCAATGGCTGCTAATGAACAATTAGACATAAAAGACTCCGATTGGACATGGAGACCCGCGATACGCCTTTAGTTAATGAGCACTCTGCGATTTTTATTGTTCAACAACGCACCAGAGCAATCACCCACCGGCACTACCTTACAAAGGTCAAGATCAAGTGCGCATATGTACGGTGTGGCCAGCGAGGGGTTGTGCAAGGCGAGCAGTCTGTATTTTTAATCAAGAAACTCGCTAGCAGACACTGTCTGCGTTGGTGTAGCGAGACGAGAGAGGGGGAGCGTAGGAGAGGATCGAGGGGGAGGGGAGCACATGTGCTGTGGAGTGGTTACGCCGCACACCGCATTGAGCTCGACCACAAGACGCTTCGCATCTAAAAGAAAATATACTGCATGTGTTTGGGCAAAATATATTGTAGTTCTTTGTGTAACTTACCAAGTTTCCGCAAATACATCTACATCGCAATCTCTTCTCTGTTCGGCTTCCGTCTGTAGATAATTGCAAAATAATTATTTTCCTCCAGTAATGGGAAAAATGGCTGTGCAACTTTCAAGACTGCGGCAGCGAGTAAACGATGTCAAGGGTATTCGCTGTCGTTGTTCTTATTACACTAAACGTGCGAGAAATCATCTAGTCGGTGAACACTGCATTCGTGACTGTCCGCGAGATGGGCTTCCTTGGTTGCCCTATCTCGACAAGTGACCACTTTTGTAATTAGAAGACCTTTATATATATGTTCTAGTAGTTTTTCTGTTTCTTGTTTGTGCTGTTATTTTATGTGATGCAGTATGTTTACCTAGGCCCTTTTAATTATTTCTTGCTGGAACGGAAACAGAAAAGAAAATTAACGGCCGTCCATTCGTTGCTTTTCCTATCTGTTCCACCACTTTGCGAGATTCCGCAACGTTGATTTGCTATAAAAATTAAAGTGCACTGATGGAGAGGCATTGATAATCTCAGGTTATTCTAGTCTTTTTTTATATTTTTGCTACGTGTTTGACTTTTTTGTGCTGCTTTTTGAACTTCTTGTCCATTCACTTTTTTTGGATTATTCTATCTGTCTGCCCAAATCTACTTTACCGATAAAGATATCACAAATTACCCCCACAAAACCAGAGTGAATGCAGTTTTATTGCAGATGAAAAAAATATTTTTATCAAACGTTGTAAAAGCTATCATTGATTAGAATTGTGAAAATTAGCGCCTACATCATTTATAGACGAACTGCACAATTTAGTGATGCGAACTTTTGCAGAGCCCGGAACCTTGTCATGAGACACGAAATACAGATCTTCAAATTCACCAACAAAGCGTTCCAAATGATGTCATTACACCATGAAAAACCGCATTAATTCACCTCCCTTCATTGGGAAAACATCATTCACCGCAAGACTCTTCAGATGGCTCTGAAGAAACCTAGTTCCGTGAACCAGGCATCCCATCGCTAACACTAGTACAAAGGTGAAGCGAGGTTTATGTGTCTTGTCTGAAGAAAAAAAATTGAGATAGCTACTTTTGTAGTCTTTATTTCATCTGGCTAGCAGTGTTAGCCCAATAATAAAGAGTTTTGAAATATGGCTCCCAAAAGTTTGGGACTCCAAAGTCCTTTTGCGTACGGACGCTTTGGTCAAGCAGGAGCGATGAGTTTTCGAATAGGGCTTGCCGCGCTTTGAACAATCCCCCTATTATTTGTCACTCTACTCTTGGCCGAGAGCCATCACTTCAGTGAGTTCCGTCAAGTTTGTCGGGCCCAAAATGTTTAAGGCAGGCTTTGAGGCTCCCGCTGAATTACAAAAAATAGGATTCCGAACCAAAAACCTAAACGCGGTTTGGGTTTTGTGCATGCGCAGTGGCCTTGACACTATTTCTTTGGGGTACCAAGCTTTTGGGGCACCTATTCGAAAACTCCCTATTCTTTCTAATACCAACAAACTTTTAATTTACTCGTGTCGCTTCTTTAAGATAGACATAAGTTATTGTTGATAGTAGCCAGAGCTTTCTCGTTAAGTCCTCCCTCAGATAATACCACAAAGCAACCTTTTGTGTTTTATTATTATTTTGATTAGTTACCTTTGAAGAACAAACACATTCAATCTATTCTGTTTTTAGGGCGCCCTAGAGCCTGCGGCCCTATGCTCACCTAAAGCTTTTATCATAAACAGTTCATACCACCTTGCAGGCAGGTCGGTTTGCCAGTGAGCAGTTCTCCATTTCGTCAGATTATAGGATCTTGGATGTGAATATGAGTCATGGCGTGGTGCACTCATTGTCATCGATCTGAGACAGAGCAGGTAACAGAAAAACAGAGCTTTGCAGTTTCTTGCCTCACGACGGCTCGAATAACAGAGACCACCGAAGACGTCTGGACGGTGGGGCCTCTGCGAAGCTTCGTGGCGAGGAAAGGGAACGTTGTACGTCCTCCAAATATGTCACGTGCGAGAAGAGAAGATTGAGGCCATATAGGAATTATATTATAAGCAGCAGTTGCGGCGTCACTAGCTGCCCAGTAGAGGCAGACCCTCGTCTTCTTCGTCGGGCACACACGCGCGTCACCACATAGAATATCAATATGCATGCATGTAGCAATACAAGTTCTAAGCCTTTCATTTCCAATGTCAATGATATGGGCTTCAACGGAGTTTACTCATCTTTTAAGGAATGAAGAAAAAAAGAAGGAAACTGATTGTATATCGGCAGTGCGGGAGATGGACAATCTGTGCCTACTGAACGACTCTAGCGCAGGAGGCTTTTCGAGGAGCAGGAGTTATGAAGCAACTGCGAACAACAAGTTATTTTGTACGAACAAATGTCATCAATATCGATGAGAATCTTGAAGGTGAGCGTCTGTGCCTGCCACAGTGTTGTTCAAGCAAATCCGAACGTTAACGTAAATATTTCGCTTTTGTAGCAAATGGAGAGGTCATCGCCCTCTGCGTGTACCGCTGCATTTCATTTTCTCGTCAATTCCAGTGCCGTTGCACAGAAAACTGCGAGTTTGCGAGACCATGACTTCCTAGTCAAATAGACTAGCCCACCGCTCACGTTATTCTACAGAGTGGATACCAAGAATGAACTAAAATAGCCGGTATGATGGGCTATCTGCCAGGCAGTAACGAAATCCGGTAGAAATGTTTTTCTATACGATGTATTCATTTGTTTTAGCCTAATCTTGATCACATCGGCTGAACGTGCCTTATTCCTTCAGCTTGATGAAGGAACCATAGACTAAACAAAAGCCTCAAAGAAAAATTACGCTGGGTTTTCTTCTACATATTAAGCTTTTATTTGGTTGGTGTACTTCAAATCGTTCATCATGTTTCATCCCGACTTGATGGGGTTCCACCGAACTCTCAATTTAATTCTTTCAGCTGTCAATTTTTACCTACTCTGTTACTAATCTTAACCTTTATCATCATCATCAGCAGCAGCAGCAAGGACTACGTCCACTGCAGGACAAAGGCCTCTTCCATGTTCCGCCAGTTAACCCGGTCCTGTGCCTGCTGCTGCCAATTTACACTCGCAAACTTCTTAATCTCATCTGCCCACCTAACCTTCTGTCTCCCCCTAACCCACTTGCCTTCTCTGGGAATCCAGTTAGTTACTCTTAATGACCAGCGGTTATCCTGTCTACGCGCTACATGCCCGGCCCATGTCCATTTTTTCTTCTTGATTTTAACAATGATATCCTTAACTCCCGTCTGTTCCCTAATCCACTCTCATCTCTTCTTGTCTCTTAAGGTTAAAGCTACCATTTGTTTCCATTGCTCGCTGCGTCGTCCTCAATTTAAGCTGAACCTTCTTTTTAAATCTCCAGGTTTCTGCTCCGTAGCTAAGTACGGGCAAGATACAGCTGTTATATACCTTCCTCTTGACGGATAGTGGCAATCTGCCTGTAATAATTTGAGAGTGCTTGCCAAATGTGCTCCACCCCATTCTTATTCTTCTAGTTACTTCAATCTCGTGTTTCGGCTCCGTGGTTATTACCTGCCCTAAGTAGGCATAGTCTTTTACAACTTGAAGTGCACTATTACCTATCTTGAAGTGCTGCTCTTTTCCGAGGTTGTTGTACATCACTTTCGTTTTCTGCAGATTAATTTTAAGACCCATCTTTCTGCTCTCCTTGTCTAACTCGGTAATCATGAGTTGCAATTCGTCCCCTGAGTTACTCAGCAATGCAATGTCATCGGCGAAGCGCAGGTTATTAAGGTACTCTCCATTAACTCTTATCCCTGACTGTTCCCATTCTAGGCTTCTGAAAACCTCCTGTAAGCACGCGGTAAATAGCATTGGGGAGATTGTGTCCCCCTGCCTTACACCTGTCTTGATTGGTATTCTGTTGCTTTCTTCATGAAGCACTATGGTAGCAATTTATCTCCTGTAGATTTCTTCCAGAATGTTTATATATACGTCATCTACGCCCAGATTCTGCAGTGTCTGCATGACAGCTGATATTTCTATTGAATAAAACGTCTTCTCGTAATCTATGAAGGCTATGTATAGTGGTTGGTTATATTCTCAGCATTTCTCTATTACCTAATTGATAGTATGAATGTAGTCGATTGTTGAGTAGCCTGTTCGAAATCCTGCTTGTTCCTTTGGTTGATTGAATTCTAATGTTTTCTTTACTCTGTTAGCAATTACCTTTGTAAATAGCTTGTATACTACAGAGAGCAAGCTGATCGGCCTGTAATTCTTCAAGTCCTTGTCATCTCCTTTCTTATGTATTAAGATGATGTTAGCGTTCTTCCAAGACTCTGGTACCCTTCCCGTCAGGAGACACCTCGTAAAGAGGGTGGCTAGTTTTTCTAACACAATCTGTTTTCCATCTTTCAGCAGATCTGATGTTACCTGATCCTCACCAGCAGCTTTGCCTCTTTTCATGCTCTTCAAACCTTTTATGACTTTTGTATCATTACTGGTGGGGTGTCGTAACCTTGCTCTTAGATGAGGATGACTCAATGAGCACTCTTCAGTTGTTCTATAGAGCAAAACTAACTATGTATGTTTTAAAAACCTTTGACTGTTTCCGGTGCTGTTACGCTGATGTTGGTGGACTCTTATAACTTGGCTATGAATGAAGAAAATCTCATCGAATAATCTTGTTCGCATGGTGAGGTGTCATCGCGTTTGTCACCTGAGATTAAAAATTGATAGGAGGGGATTGTCGAAAATCATAAGATAATCCACCTAGCTTGTTGCGTTTTCAACCAGCTCGATGACAACCACAGCGTCTTTCAGAACAAAGACAGTCTTATAGTAGTACTAAGCACACTGCGTAGTTTTACTGAGTGGTTCAGACGCGCTAGTCAAGTTCATTCATTTCCCAGCCATTTTCCATAACTATGCTTGTAAACATCGACAGCGCTAAGACACAACGTCGCCGAAACAGAACAAGTACTGCGCATGAGTATGTGCCTTCTCAGTGTATTCACGTATCTTTTGCACTACATGCATACACACATTTGTTACTTGGTAGTAATTTGCAAATAAAACAATAAATTCAAGCCCGCAAACTTCGGACAACATCATTAACTGTTTGTAGCATCTACCACAGTGCAGACTGTTGCTGCATGTTAACCTTGAAACTTGCGCGCTGTATGACCAATTATTTATTCTACTTAAGCGGTCACGAGGTGGTTGAAGATAATTTATTGCGGTATTCACAAACAACTTTTAGCGCTCAGTAAAGAAAGCTTTCACGATTTTATACGTGGTTCGGGAAAGAAAAAGAAAGATAGGAATATGTCTTCGTACAGCTAGTGTTGTTTCGCTGTTTTGACTAGAGCCTTTAGCAATATAAGTTTTTGCAGGCTCGAGAGAAACAAACTCACTGAATCAAAGCGACGAAAGATTCCATGCTCTGACCTGTATAGGTGCACCAATAGCATGCAGGCAAACATGACAATATAAATTGACGTTCTCCGATTGGGCGCAGAAAACAAAACCGAAAAACGTGACCGGGAGGATGGCTGTCGTTAGCTCTTTTCGCGAACGTTTTCTCTTTCTTTTTTTTCACGGTTCACTATATACGCATAAGCTCGACTACAGCCGTTCTGTCTGCTTGCATTCACCCTTCCGTTTCTGTTTGATAGCGCTCAACGCGAAAATTGAATTTGCAATGTAGTGCTGAACTATGTCTCAACGTGGTCTGAAGGGTCAGCCGCCCATTTGGGAATGCCGAGCTGCTTCATCGAGGCATCGACTGTACACGCAGAAGAAGAAGAATAGTGAAGTAGAAGAAGAAATAAAAAGGCACCCCTTTTCTTTGCTCGAGGAGCAAACCATTTTATTCGCTGGCTGCGCAAGCAGCACCAGGAGGGAGGCTTCCATGCCGCCTTTTTTTTTTTTCGAGGTGTGTATGGGAGTGAAACAAAAAGCATAACGCGAAATGGCAGTGGTTCGCACAAAGTCTGACTGCGTTCTGCCGCTCCCAACTTCGTGATTACTATGGAAGAAAGAAGCCACAAGGTACAAGTAGAAAGATTGAAAAGGTACTTAAAAATAAAAAACACAAAAACGCAAATAAAAGGCATCGCGTAGATGCAATTATTGGTGATCCGGAAACCCGAGCTGGAGTTTAGGAGACAAAGCAAGGCACGAAACACGCATAGTCGTTTTATGAATGACCTCAGTCCATGCCGCCGCCATATTTTGTCTACGCATTTATCGATTTACGCGTGGCAAGAACCTGACGAGTAATAACACTGGAATTAATTTCTTTTCTCCAATCGGTGAGAACAAATAAGGGTGATATAAGAAGAGATATTTATTAACCACATTGACAGTCATTGTCACGACATTCTCCCGTGTTAAATGTAGATTGGAGCAGTTGTGTTGTTGTGGCCTTTGTTTTATTCATGAATGTTTTTTTTTCTTTTTTAATGCAGCATTCATGCATCAAGCTGGAGTCACAAAACATAAATAAAACCACAAGCAGCGAGAGGTGATCAATAAAAGGAATCATTTCTTTGACTCACTTTTCTGTAATGTAATTGTATCGCTTGAGCTCTAGTTAATTGCATACATTTGTTTGAGTTAAGCGTGCTACCTTTTATGATTAACCGTTTCTGAGAGAATGTGCTGGTGGGCGTTGCCAGGCCCGTAGAGTTCTGCTAACTTTTATGATCCAAGCGCATCCTACCGCTCTGTTTTCGGCGTTTATTTTATTACCTATTTTTGACCGTATCTTTATATTATTTTACACGATGTTTTCGCTTTCATTGCTCTCATCTAAGATTTTCTCTATCTTCTTCCCCTCCTGACGGAGTAGCAGACGTTGTGCCCCTACGGGTGGCGCCTTTTCTCCAACCCTGTTGCTAGTGTGTCCTCTAGTACTTTTGTACGCATTTATAATAATAATAATAATAATAATAATAATAATAATAATAATAATAATAATAATCTCTTTGTATAAAAATTATATGATGTTTTTGTTGTGGAAGATTTCAGTTTCCCTGAACACTTGTTGATTGTACTACATTGGTCAGTAGTAGTGTCTTAAAAAGTACGGCTAAAATACTCTTATTACCAGCATCTAGAAGTGTAGCATATGAAATATGCATTAATAGATCAACACAGAGAAAATCAACCTGTTTTTCGCAGTAGTTTGATCATCATTAGCCTCAGGCACACAGGAGTGGGGCTTTGTTGTCATGCAGAATTGTTAAACAGAGGAGCATCTTTTACAAAAGAAAAAAAAAAGTTTCTTCAGAGAGGCGTGGCTCCTGGACAGTCGTTACTTCCAGTGCAGATTGTTTCGTCGGCACACATATCTTCTTGTGGTGTGGTATTAGGATCTTTAGCATTGCAGGTGATAGGAGGCTGGACTTGCATGATACAGTCACCCGTCAGGCGCAATATTTTTGTCCGTGGTGATGGTTCATGTTGGCTTGTATGGTTGCACTTCCAGTAATTTTTGTCACGGTAAACTTTTTGCTGCTACCAGCGTACGTTGTCCATCGGCAACTCTCAGCGAGAAAACGCAAGGTTGTCTCGCTGAAAGTTGCCGATGGACATAGTACAAGACTGGACTATGACTGAGTGTGCGCGCGTGTGCTGCCGAATGGGCGGTGTATATCTCTCTTCCCTTTCTCCTCTCTATCTTTCATCTCCCCCATCGCCCTCCCATGCGCAGGGTAGCGGACCGGCTGCCTATAGGCTGGTTAACCTCCCTGCCGTTCTTTTCCTCCTATTTTGCTTCCCTCAGCGATACAGCTCAGCCAAGCTACGGTAGTAGTACCACCCTCAGGAGCTGTCATTGCCTAAATACTAACAAATGAACACTTACAAATACTGAAAACATCACTTTGATAGCTATTTCTTGGTATAGCAACTTTTCTGCTCTATTCGCTATGATGGCGCTTTTTTGGCGACGCCTTCCAGAAGGTGAATGTGTAATGTTGGAACGAGGCTACAGGCACAGGAAGTGTGGTCTACTAAACTCAGCATTGGCATGTAAGCACGCGAAGTTTTCATACAACGTATGTTTTAATAGCACCTTCGACGACTTGCGGTATTCAGCAAGCGCTAAAATGGTAGGTTGAACAGCGTGCTCATTGCTGACAATGCGATCATATGGTGCCGCTGAAACATGGTTGTGGGACTCTTCTAAGACAGGATGCGCATATGCGTGTGCAATGTGCTTCATTAAGGGGGTACGCTAGGGTAAATGGTATATGTCAGTTTTAGAGTAATATCTCACAAAAAGCTGGAAGTATTTTCATAGAACTTTACTTGCTCACAAAAATGCCTCTGAATACCCAGGGACACCCTTTTTTTTGCGCCTAAATTGCCTATCTTTTCTATGGCCCACTGCCAAATTTCAAAGGGGGTTCACTCATTCTATGTACCTTTATTCTGCAGCTGCCCACAGAAACTTTATGATATTCAGCCGTTGTATTGTATAGACTCCTATGTTATATCTTAATTATAAATAATACATTTCTTATGAAGCTTCTCAAAACACAAAAAAATTAAACTGCTGCATGAGAAAGGCCAGAGATTATGCATATTTTTGTGTAACTTTTTACAGCTTCTCTTTATAAACATTCAGCACTTTTTACAGCGAAAGCTGTTATGAGATCACAATTCGGGTAACGCGCCATCGTAGTTGTCCATCACCGCCGCCGGTGTCCGTAACCACATCGCACAAAATTAGAAACAAAAAACCTAGCGCCAATGACACACTGGGGCTCGAACCCAAGTCCATGGGTACCAGCTCTGTATTCTACCACATAGCTACGTCGTTTTTTTTTTATCTTTATTGCGTGAGCTACGCCGGTGCTTGGGACTTGTTGGCAAACTTGACTCAGGCAGGCTCGATGTTAGAAAATCAATCACGTTAATACGACTTATAAATCGTTTTAAAACGGTGAAAGAACAACCAGTTGTCGCACAGTTCGAATAGCGTTATGAGTGGGTCGTCCAATGCTCCAACCCATTACAATAGCTTGCTGACGTATAAAGTGTGGCGCATATCCACGTGAGGCATAATTTCTCATCGTCGTCAGCCACTGCATTACCAATTGGCACAAAATCCTTGCAAGTGTTTAGCGGATACCACATTTCTCAAAAAACGACAAAAAATTGCATGGCGAACGCCGGCCCTCTACCACAAAATTATATCAATAATGCCATAGCCGGTATAAAGCAAGTGTGCTTGCAGAAGTTACCCAATGAGTGTTTAGAAAATGCTGTGAAAGGACGCTCTTCTAGCTTTCGCTGTGAATTTGCTGTGCTTTACACGCAGGCCTGGCGTTTTATTTAGTTTGGAATAAAACTTGTTGTAGCTCACGCATACAAAGTTTTATCGAAATTGAGGCAATACGTTTTGACAAAGGGTGCATCAAAGTTTAAAAAAACTTATGAAAAACGCAATTTGGGAAAAACGAAGTTTTGCATGCCCAAACTGTTTATGTCAGAGGGCGCGCGGTGCGATTCAGCGTGGCATTTGAACCGCTTAACCGGCCCTTTGACGTCGGGCTTCCGCAGAGTAGAGTGGATTTCTCAGTGTCAAAATTATGAATTCGACTTTTCGGGGGGCTAACTTTACCATATGTCACTCAAGGGGTTTGACAACAGCTATGACAAAGCATTACATGGTGACTTGTAATGCGAATGCAGCACTGTTTCTGTAAGAAATGTTACATCTTTGTCTGACAGCATAACAGAAGACATGCTGACACGGGACTCACCTAGCCTTTAGATGCGAAGCAGCTTTTTGACTCACGTGTGTAACGTCATGTGTGCGTACGTCCGTACGAACGCACGATAAGGCGTCCCTTCGCCGCAGATGTTGGATTGGTGCCAAGTAGGTCACGCGCAGCTGCGCGTTGACTTCACGCTCCCCTCACAGTTTTGCGCGATGACGTCACTTCCTCACCCGCAGCACGCTCGCTGCCGCGCCCACAGCCGCCGCCTCCTTCACCCGCTCGCAACACACTTCTCACTCGCTTCGCACTTTTCACTACCGGCAACGCTCGACCCCACATCCAGTGGAAACACTCTTTCATCTCGTTTATCTGCGATGAAACTTACACAAAACCCAGCCCGCCTCCCATGTCTTTGCGTTTCAAACAAACGTTTACTCGAGTAAATATTACCGCGAGTTTTCCTTCAAACCATTCTTCCAGCACCCGTGTTGACACTTGTTTCAACTGGGTCAATGCCGTGCGCAGCGCTGCTGCTTCGCATCCCATCCGGGGAGATGGTTCATAATTTAATGCTTCAACAGCCATACATGTTAGCCTGTAAGTTCATTTGGACATAGTGCTAGCGTTTCCGGATTGCGATGCACATGCGCAGTCCCTACACAGAGTACCTATATGCCTGAAACAATTATTGCGTTGTAGTTATGTTCTTTTAAACCGCCTCTTAAGCATCTACCTTTTCGTCCTATGTTAAACACGCCACAAGTCACATGGACTTCATAAGCCACATTTATATTGCATTGTAGAGAGACGTATTGATGCTTCTTACAGCACACAGCTTCCTTATTTTGTTCATTCACCCCACCAGATATTTATGCAAGCTTGTCGATTACGCCTCCGCACTGAAAGCCTGTTTTCCAACGCCTGAAGATCGAGCGAAGGGCATGCTTCATCTAGCGCAAGAAAACATTTTTTTCTGCCCAGTGTGAATCAGCCGTAGAAGAAGCCCTACTAAGTAATAAGCTCTAAACCCGAGTTTTCTCCGTGGAATCTGCTACACAATAACGGATGAAACTCAGCTGTCACTGAAACCCAGCGCACAGGACTGAGTATTCTCGACAAGTTAGGGATAAAGTACCATAGCCTACAAGGAAGTAAAATGTCGGTTTCAAAGGGGATGAGCGAAAAGATCCAGGTCCCCAATCTTCCCAAAACATGCACCTCAAACTTAATCAAGGCAGAAGAGAAAGCCGAGCTAGAACTCTACTCAAGACCTACGGGAGAGACAAGGAGGCGTTGTTCGTAGACGCAGTGGAGTAACAAAGCCGAGTAACAAAGCCTACCTTGTATCAGTATTAAGCACCAGCCGCAAGTGCGTAAGTGTGTGCTCCATACGCTCTGATAACTCAGAAATCGCGGAAGAGATGGCCATAGCTCAGGCCATGACTTCCCCAAAATGTAGATATGTCATCAGCGACTCGCCGTCGGCCATCCGTAACTATGCAGGAGAACGAATATCTCCCGAGGCAACTAACATACTCCTCCGCAAGGCAAAGCTCATATCATCCGAAGAATTCGAAGAAAGGTATATCATATGGTTCCTAGCCCACACTCCATGTGAGTCCCCCGTTCCCAACCTCAACGAGGAAGCTCACCGCGTGTCGAAAGGTCTCACTTACCGCACACGCGATGGAGCTTCACATGAGGTACCGGGAGGAGAGGAGTGGTGGGAGGACAGAATGTTCAGTTTCTGCGACATTATTCAATTCTATATACTAAAAGTAGAGGCACAGATTTTCGCCACCTAGCTCTACAATATACAGATCTCAGGAGGTTCACTGGAGGCGACTTCAAGTCAGAACATTTCCCAATCATGAGCACCTAAATTGCATCTACTCCAAATCATACCTATATGACTCGTATAAGCTATGTAGCATGATACACGCCACACTACAGCATACTTTATGGGAATGCGCACGGGTACAGGACGCAATGCAGTCTCCCCAGAACAGCTTGGGGTGCAGTAGAGCGCTGCGCTGCTCAGCTCAGATCGGGCAGATCAAATATGGGCCACCCAGCGAGCACGGAAGGCAGGCGGCTGAGGGACAGGGTCGCTCCACTGCCCCTGGCGCGGGTTAGGCCCACACTTCAATCCGCTGGTTAATATAAAGTTTGTTCACTCACTCACACTGCTCGCCCACCGCACCACCGGAACGCGATCCATAACAGCTAGCTTCATCTGCAGTGCAATTGAGCGCTAACTAAAAAGGTGGAATACTATATACTAAGATTTACTGCGACAGCAAGATAGTACAATCATCTGCACTGATGTAAATATTTCTGGTTCTTTACTTTTATCTTTCTTTGTGTTAATTGGTGATGGCAGTATAAACAATAATGCTGGTTCAGGGTCAGCAAATTCTATGGTAGTGCCCACAAATAACGGTCTGGAACCCATTGAACTAAAATGAATTATTCTGGCTCGTGTTTTCCTTCACAAGTTGGCTTTTACATCACTCTACGCACAGGATTATTCATTTCGGATGCGTCATAAAAGCTGCCAGGTAGTAGGCCTAGACAGTTTATCAAGGCACTGGTACTAGCTCCAAAACAACGATGATAAATCAACAAGCTTGCTTTAAAATGAAATAAGCTGCGACTTTTCTACTTCATTACGTTTTCAAACCAAAGGAAGTGCTTCTCAAATTAGGAAGACGCCAGAATTTCTGTATCTCGAACAGTGCTAGCACTCATACAACTTTTCTGTCATCCTAATGCCATTTACCAAAGAAATAATTTAGAGATATTATGAGCTCTTTTGTTACATATAAGAAATATGCCTAATTGGTGCTGCATGTCTTGTCCTTCTATTTACGTCAGCATCTGTAATAATATATCTCTTTATTTCTAAAGTCAAAGCACCTGTTTGCATGCTCTACCGTCAGCTCATTTTTCTGTGTCAGTTATGGTTACTACACGGTTCGTGTCTGCACGTTAGGGCTTCTTCTTCTGTTAACGCCATCTACAGAGAGCCTCTTTCTTAACGGAGTAGCGGTGAAAATGCCAGGCTATGCACGACATTCTTCTTTCCATGGCGTCTCAGTTGAAATGCCTGCTACCATGCCACGCACGACTACCGCTCCCTCCCCCCCCATCACCCACCCAGTTCTGTCATGTATACCAGCCAGAGGCACCTTTCCTCTTGCGACGGCACTTGGAAGCAGGTCAAGTAGTCGAGAGGCAAGAGACTCTCGAGATCGCGCAACGTGGTTCAAGAGGTGGGCATCTGCTTCGACGTCATTCACTTCGTCAGCACATTTTTTAGCCGCGCTTCCTTTTTCTTTTGTAAGATAAGCCCTTCATTGTTAGCACAGAGAGAAACGCTTGCAGCCACGGCTGTCTATTGTAAGCGCTTGTTCGACTTAAACCAGAAGGCGTGTCTGTCAGAGCCTGAAATGACGGGGACATCTCATAACTTAGGTTTTGTTGCCAAGGGGTTTTCACTGCGACGGCGGCCTCCTTTTGGTATGTTCCGTTATGGCGCCTAAATTATCGGCAGCTCTCTTTCTTTTCTTTGTCTTTTATGTAGCATCTGAAAAGCCCTTGCTCACCAAGTTCGCGACGATTCTATTTATTCATGATATTTGAGAGAAAAAGAGTACTTTTCAAACTCATTATTCATTTCACGATTGGCAGCAAAGTTCCTTCGTGTCTGGTCTTTGCTGTTGGATGGCGTAAAAATTCACTTTATGGCGACTAAAGAGAAGAATGAATGACAACTTAGTGGAATAGCTGAAAAATACGTACGGCAAATTTTATGGCGCTGCGTCACTAAATCGCGAAGGTGATCCGCAGAAATCTTGCATGTAAGAATGAAAACCGAGAGAGGGCCACCTTTCAGGAACTTCACTCAGGCAAACAACGAGTCGGCCCCAAGAAATGAACAGCGCCGCTGTTCCGAGAATGGTGCGAGGACAATGGAACGCTGCACTTGCATGTGTTAGAGTTTTTTTTTTTCCTCACTCTCCTACATCATGGTCGTACCCTAAGGCATAAAATATCTCACGTAGTGCTTCGTGACGCACTTTTCGGTTCATGTGGTGGTCGCCGTGCTGACGAGAGCACATTCCTTTGATTTCACTGTATACCTTCCCTCCTCGGCGTCAACAAGCAACGTGTGCACGTTCAGCGCTGTCGCAGCACTAAATATAGCCAGGGCACTCATTTAGGCAAGCCTGACTCATGGCATGCCTAAGTCATGCCTTTTCCACGTTCGCAGGCACGAACAAATTTTTTACGGTCGGAAAGGCGTACGACGCGTTTTCCAAACTCTCCACCACGTTTTACAGGTCTCATAATGACGACTGTACTGCTGTACTTCTTCATGGAACAAAGAAACGAGTGTTAATTCGCGCGCGGCCTTGCTCAATGCCAAGTATATCAATAGTAATGCCAAGTATATCAATAGAGCCTATAAGGGTGCTTCCTGCGAGAGTACGTAACAAGACAAATATGGTCGTGAGTTCAAATTTAGCCGCGTGTATATATTAAAAAAACTGAAATGAAGCACTGCTTGTCAAATATAATCTGCAATATATGTTATGGCGCCTTTTGAAAGTTACGCATTGTAGCTTTCAAACGTTTACACTCAATTTTTATGCGCCGAAGATCTATGAGAATACATTTCTATTTTTCTGGGCTCCAAGTAATGACACATCTTGCGCTGCCTTCAGGCGCCTACTTCGTCAAATTACTAAGCTTTTGAGAGCTCATATTCGAATTCATGCTTTTATCGTTGTCTTGCCTAATTTCCTGTATTTTCTCTTTCTGTTTATTTTCTTTCTTCATTTCTTCTGGTACGGTGTAGCAAACTGTGCTCTTCCATTATCCCCACCCCACTCGTTTTTTTTTTTTGTTGACACATATCTCTGTGTCCTTTACGGTTATTTGATTTCTTTCGGAAGACATCATGTAGCAATCACCATGCCAGTCGTATGTCCCAATGTCCATGCTGCTCGTAGTGAACTGTAAAAAAATATTTACAGCCGAAATGGAGAAAAATCGCTAACTCCTCACCCTTTCTGCCATAAAGCTATCACGGTAGTCTATTGAATAGTGTGCTCAACTGCTCACCAGAAAGTCGTGAAATCAATTCTCACCTGCACTGCAGGCCGCATTTCAACGGAAACAAAGTACCATATGTCCACGTATACTTCGATCTAAGGCCGAAATTTTCAGATTTCTTCACAACTGCGTTCCTGGTAAGTATACCGTGCTTTTAGGACGTAAACAATCCCACCAATTTATTATTTCTGCCGTGATCAGTAAACCCAATGTTTGTGACGTTTGGAGCATATGTTTTCAGAAATTATCAAACAGATGGCATTAGCTCTCGGCACTAGAGAAAAAGTAAAATCTAACGACGCAACCATAAGACGGCTTCGAGAGACATACTAATCCGTTCCATACTATCCAAAAATGACACTAATTATAAAACCTAACGACGGAAAAAAGGATAAGCTTAAGGGCTCGTTTTCTTTGTTAGAACAATAATAATGAGAACTAGTTGATATTGATGCCAGAAAAGTAAACGGGATGCTACTAGAGGTGATTCCGATGTAAATGTGAAGAAATAAAATTTGCCACGGTTCAATTATTATTATTATTATTATTATTATTATTATTATTATTATTATTATTATTGCCGCCTTTTTGTGCCGGGAGCCGGTCACCTTTAACCTCATGAAACTTTAACGATGACGTCTCTCCTGTTCGTTATTACCATGTGAATGCTAGCACAGTTTTTAGCGATCGAACAATGAACAGTTTCTGGTGGTGTAGCCGATTAGAACTTGACTCATTTTTCTCTCAAAAAAACATCTCGTGGTAATTGCTGCGATAAAGCAACTATGCGTTTCGTTCTAAACTAACGTCGACAGGGTAACGTAGGGAGACATTTATCACACTTAACATCGTCGTCCACGAGTTAGATACCTGTGCCTCTTCGATCACCGCAGTTACACCATCGACGAAACAAGGCGTTTCACCTGAAGGCTGTGAAAGTTCTAGTGTGCTTCTTAAAATTCGCTAGCCTCTTTGAATGCCTCTAATTATAAGACGTTCCCCGATATTTTTACCACCTATGTTTCTCTCATCGTTGAACCTCTGCCACCCCAAAGTATTGTAACAATGAAAAACAGCATGTTGGTTAGTGTCTGCGTGTTTTCCTCTGATTCATAGGCGTAACGAATAAAACATCATTAGTCTACTGGTGAATTCTTGCCTAATTGCTTTCGGAATCACGAATAGCTTCTCTAATCTGCCTTTATAACAAAAGTAAGCAATCATGAATGTGCGCATGTTAAGGGAAACAAAAGAAGCTAACAAAATAGCTGCATATTGGGCTCTTTATCGTAAAGAGGACCTAATAAAGGCATTCGATATGGTGAACACTTCAGAAGCCTTCCTATACCGTAGTGGTAAAATAAACCATAATATTTACCTTATGTGTATTACCCTCATGTATAGGAATGAAGCAACGCCCCGCTGAATAGGTCCTCAGCCACGCAAGAGCGGCTGCGCAAACAAAACACAGCAACCATCATCACTGCTTTACGTCCAGTGCGGAAGCTAGCCGCGATGTGCGATGTAATCTAGTTGACTCTTTTGCCGACATTTCTCAGTGTCACCAGAAAGGCACAGACTTGCACACTGGTGCGTTTTATGTTTTGTTCTAATCAGTGGCGGTATTGTCAGTTGGCTTGTCGCGGTCACTGGTAATTACTTCATGTGAAGGACTCCGTGGACAGAATTCTTTCGTCATCTATAGAGGCTGTAAAAGAAGCCCAGGCACACTACCTATCAGCACAAAAGCAGCATGCTTCGTCTCTTACTCACTATAGAACAGAAAACACGGCCAACATCGGTTAACGTACACCGATGACGTCAGCAGAGCCAGGAAAACAAAGAAAACTGTAAGAGCGAGAGAGAAAAAATTTCAGATGAAGCAAGCTGAAGCGTGTCGCCCAAGAAAACCAATTAATTACGTGACCTGCTAAGCATAAACTTTGACTAGACGTAATTACGGCCATTGAATAGTGTCACATCGCCTGCCCGTGGTCAACAAGAGGCCCTGCCCAAGAGTGCACGGTTCCGTATGTAGCACCTGCTTCTTCTGTAGATCATGGTGCCGAGAGAAGAAGATGGAATGCCGCTGCGCTGCCAACACCACATTTGCATGATCTACGTCACTCGCTGCACCGCATAGTGCAATGCCATCTTTGAA
This sequence comes from Rhipicephalus microplus, assembly GCF_013339725.1. Classification (NCBI taxonomy): domain Eukaryota; kingdom Metazoa; phylum Arthropoda; class Arachnida; order Ixodida; family Ixodidae; genus Rhipicephalus; species Rhipicephalus microplus. Next base: position 65,578 of record NW_023608517.1, on the reverse strand, counting down.
AGAAATTTTCCTATTGATGCCCGGAAAGAGGGACCTGGAGCTGTGCGTGCGTTAGGCCACCTCTGTCACCATCCCCCTTGCTCCTTTAACGCCATAGTGTTAAAGTGCTCGTGTCGCAGAAAACCCACCGCCGGCGTCGGCTGCGTTGGTTGTGATCGAAAAATCGTCTGTGCGCCTGTGACCGAAAAATCAAGTCACCGAGATAGCCGCGGGAGGCCGCTACTTGCTCACGCATGCGATCGCACTGAAAAAAGCCGTGTATTTGAACAAAAAAAAGTGCTCAAGGTCACGAGGCGTGGTAGCTTCTTTGCCCTGCCACCCCTCCCTGCTTAGCTTCCAGCGCTTTCATCGGGACGAGAGAAGAGATAATGCAATCTCAGCATGCAACAAACCTTTGCAATTCCACTCGCACTGAATGGATTTCTAAAGTTTTTGCGGCGTTGAATTCGTGAGGCAATGAGCTCTTCTAGTGAATGCATTACATGGTTACTTGAAAAAGTGTTTCAGGGCACCTTTAACTCATTTTGTTTGACAGGTGTCGTGACGAAAACGAGGCCATTTGCTATGATTGCGCGCATTGGTCCAATCTACTGTTCACGTGTTTGTGTGCGTGCGTGTGTGTGTAACAAAACATATTGTTACACAAGGCAAGGTAACCTAATGGGGTTTTTTAATGGGCCCTGAGTCTGCGATCACAGTATAATGATGATGATCTCTACCGCCATGGCTCGTACCCACTCAGAGGAATTGCAGTGAAGGCAACGTCGTCTTCATTCTCTACCCGCGCTTCCCTTGTTTTTCCTGGTAGTGATACTTCTTATCAATATGAATTAGTATGCACTTAGCGGCTGATGGGTGCACTAGGGGAAGGATTTTGCTATCGCGTTCAACTCTTAAAGGGGAAGCCTAAGCGTTCCCCAATTTTTTCTTTCCATCCCTCCATCGTTCTTCCGTTACCCAAAAAGCGCATAGGAATATGCGAGCCGAAGTGTCCGTACTTGGTTGAGTCGCTTCACGTTGCGCAAGCCTAGCTGCTTTGCTTCTTTTCACCTGACCCCACCTCGTCGGGTGTCCTCTATTGTTATGATAAGTAGCGGATTTCTTCGTCCTAATCTCTAGCATTGCGTCTACATGCTTTGCCTTCGTGTGTTTTGGCAGTGCTGCGCCATGTTTTTCTGTCTTACTTTTGCACTGTTAGATACCAAACAGATGCGTTATTCCGAACAACTTTTCTTCTCACATCTCTCTTTCTTGTATCCATTTCATTTCTGGCAATCTTTCAGAGCAGCAACTCTCGAAATCGGGTCCCTGCTCACCAACATACCAACGAATGTTCACTGTATCCTCCTAAAATGACCGTTAACATTGGGGCGATCAACTTACCCTACTGAAAATACTTGATAAATAGGTTAACGGTTCCTGTAGGCCGCTCAAAGTATGTATAATGTTTCCAGTGAAGTAAATACATTCTCGTCTATTAAAAACATTACCACAGGTAAATTGACAGTCAGCCATATTAAAAGAACACTTCCAACAAGGAAAACTTCAAACTCACAGTTCTTTTTTTTATCAAAAAGCATCAAATACAGAAGCCGAAACTAGCTAAATCTCATGGGGACGAGAAGCACGCCAAAGTATCTTTGACGTTTGGAACAGTTGTAATCTAAATCTGGATATTCTTTATTGTAACGTAAACATGGAAAAGCAGGTTCCGAAAAATTGACAAAATCCTGAGCTGGATTGAGTCAAACGTTACTAGATACATGAAACCAACAGTGCATCAGCAATTGTTAGAAAAACAAATAACGTTATCACATTCTATTTCTTTCATTAGGTGTATAGTTACTTTCCTATCATTCTTCCATTCCACAATTTCTTTCATGAGGGGTAGAGACGAGTTCGAACTTACTGAAGAACATGATGTACTAGTACGGCAAAACAGGAATATTATGAATGGAAGGCCTATTTAATTACTTTTTTCTTCCTTTATTGTTTTTCAGTTTAGTGCTAGATTGTAACTCCCTTCTATCGCTTCAGGCAAGTATACTTGTAATAGAAGAAAACTAAAATAAAAGTTTTGGACACTGACCTAACTCTTGTCAAAAAGAAATAATTTAAATTGACGTGGTGTGAAAGGAGCTGAAAGTAAAAAGGGCTGAAGCATTTTCGAAAAACTTTTGAAGACTGATGTATGTGCTCTGACCTTATATGACAAGAGCTATTCAGGCCTCAGGGAGACGTAGAGCACAGAAGTCGAAGCTTATAACAAGAAAACGACAAACTTTGTTTACATGACTTATGTTAGCATGTTTTTCGGAGGATGTCCATGCTCGCCATTTAAAGCCTTGGTCTTCTCCAGATTCCTTGTAAAAGAAAACCACTGAGTCTAGGACAGTTCAATCCAGAAGATCTCTTCATTAATTGTTGACTGGCCTTTTTGTAACATAAAGGGCAATGAGAAGTGATGTGTATGTGTGCTTGTTTTCGCTTTCTGTCCTGTCTCGGTGTGCTGTTCCATGGTGCACGCTCATTGGGTTGTCTTCATCTCCACCCACAAAGGAAGAATCCCAAGCACCACCTCTGTGCTAACCTAGGAAAGTAGTAAATGGGGCGCCCAGCTCGTCCAGTGGCAATGGAGCGAAGAAAACACGGCGCAGCATGGCACCGCACAACCCAATGGCTGGATTGAGGCGTCGCACATTTCTGAAATTGGACGTGCAGTCAGTGCCGTTTTCTCGCCATGATAGCGGCCCCGGTGCAGCTGAAGGCTAGCTTCCGGTCGAGTCACAAAGTGATGAAGGCACCGCAGAATGCGGGAACGTCTGTTGGAAGGATCTCAGGTGTTCGGCGCATGAGATCCTTCATCAAAACTTTGGACGAAGCAGTGCACAGGTGACCACTCCTTTTGAGCACTCTTGACAGCAAACTACTGATTTCCAGGCCACAAAACTGTCCGACTCCGCCGGGTGCGCCCAAAGCACTTAACAAGAAGGGCAGCCTTGATGAATCGTTCAGGACTAGGCCACCGTGTTGTCGTCGCAACAGGTTCACCTTAGAGAACATTGACGAGAAAAGAAGCGGGGAAGACATCACCGATATCATCCTTTGCGTCGAAGCGATGTCAAGCCACAAAATACGATCTAACAAGGCCTTCCACAATGAAAGGAATAATGAAACTCTGCCGACATTGCAGAATGATTTGCCCTGTGTCTGGAAACGCCACTCACCCTACAAGTTCATTCCTCGCCATTGCACCCATGCAACAAGGGCGGCACCAACACACCCATGCGGATGCTGTTCTTTATTTATTTATTTATTTATTTATTTATTTATTTATTTATTTATTTATTTATTTAGAAATACTGTCAACCCTCTATTGAGGATCATTACAGGAAAGGTACGACACACTGTACAAACAAATTGGGCATACAACTATACATCTCCCAATGATAAACCAGGTATACATATATACAAATCCATGAAAGCTCTGCATTCCAACCGGAAAACGAAAAACACACACCCTCATTCACAATGCAACGAATAACAATCGCAATATTAATTACAATTAATCACATAATTTTAAATCAACTAAGTGCACAAATTCATTAACATCACCCGCATTGAGAATGTTACTCGGTAACCCATTCCAATCTTCGATGACATCAGGGAAGAAAGTATGACGGAACGCCTTCGTTCGTGCAAAATAAGGTTGCAGTACTCGTGTATGGTTTGCCCTATCGCTTCATTTCCCAGGTTGTTCTATGTAGTCATTTCTGTTAATTTTAAGCTCACCTTCTAATAATTGAACAAGAAACTTTAGTCTAATTTTGCGTCTGTGCTTGTGGAGTGTCTCGAGATCACATTGTTGTAGCATTTCTGTGACTGAGTCGTTCTGCTTATATCTCGAGCATATAAAGTGAGCTGCAAGCCGTTGTATGCGTTCAAGTTTATTTACAAGCACTTTTTGGTGGGGACTCCAGACAATACTGGCATATTCCAGTATCGGACATATGAAAGTTTTAAAAGCAAGAAGTTTTACGCCCATACTAGCACCATGAAGTTTTTTCTTAATATGTACAATTTTTGTGAGGCCCTAGAGCAAACATATTAATATGTGTGTGCCACTTTAAGTTATGCGTTATTGAGAAACCTAGGTACTTAAACGCATTAACTGTCAACAAGGTGTGATTCCCGATACAGTATTCAAATGGAACTATCGTTTTTTTTCCTAGAAACGTGGGTGAGGGTAGATTTCAAATAATTGATTTCAATTCCCGAAGCTTAACACCATCAGTGTGATTCCTTGAAACATTCGACAATGTTCAATTGGTCCTTCCTACCAGTCACTCGCGCGTAAATTAAACAATCATCAGCAAACCGTTTGAGCTTAGCATGAGGTTCTGCTATATCTGCGATATCATTGACATATATCAGAAACAATAAGGGCCCAAGAATCGACTCGGGCCTTGTGGAACCCCAGAAAACACTTCTAGTGAGCTAGACATAGAGTTATCAATTTTCACGAATTGCTTCCTGTCATTTAGGTAGGCTTTAATCCAATTAAGTAAAAGTTGACTTAGTCCAGCGCAGTGAAGCTTATACAGTAATCTGTCGTGAGGTACCTTATCGAAGGCCTTAGCAAAATCTATGCAGATGACGGCACCTAATAAGGAACGACGACGAAGTTACTTTGTGATAGAACGCGTCTGCCACTACTAACTGCTTTTCGTTATATTTTCAATGATTACTGGGACGCTCTCTGCGTCCCGCCTTGTGGCGATGGCAGCGGCGACTTCTACAGGCCCACGTGGTCAAATGTCAGCGCCCTCAAGCTCTTCTGTGGCTCAAGGCTCATGGTCCATCACCAGCGACGGCTCAAGAGATGCTCCTCCTCTCGTGCCCATGGACGAAGAACGAACTGCTGGCCCATCTGGCTACAGCTCAACATTTGTAAGCTCCGCAAGGAAACGAGGCTCTTGATGCAGCTCCAGTGACGACACGGACATCTACTCAGTCGACGGCGACGACTCATCAAATGGCAGCTTCGTGTCGGTGATGAGCCGCAAGGCCAAAAGGAGGCTCATCTAGACGTCATCACCAGCAAGCACGTCAACCGTGAAGGCAAGCAGTGAACGCTGGCCGCATGCCATTCTCTTCATGCCCGTGGATCCTTCCGCCAGCCTTCGAAAATTGAACAGGCAAGCCATTTCCAATGTTCTTGAGGGAATAGCACAGAATGAAATCAAAGAGGTCCGGCTAAACACACGTAAGAACGTTTTAGCTGTTGACACAACACATGCAGACACGCTGGAGAAGCTTCGAATGATGACAGAGTTTGGAGATGTCAAAGTACGAGCGGTCGTACCGATGACTGGGACCTGCACTGCAGGTGTCATTTACGATATTGACTTGGCAATCCCAAACACGGATCTACCCATTCTGATAAAACCGGCGTACGAAGGAGTGGTCATTAAGCATATAGGCCGCCTCGGGAACAGCCGCTGCGTTAAGATAGTCTTTGAGGGCGACTCAATCCCTACGCACGTCAAGGTGGGACATTTCCGGCATGTGGTACGGCATTTTGTCCCAAAGCCGCTTCAGTGCCACAAGTGTTTCAAGATCGGTCATGTCAAGGGCGTCTGTGCGAACTCTACCGTATGCCCCCGGTGCGCGGAGGCGCACACGGTAGTCACCTGTTGTGCAACAACTTATAGGTGCGGCAATTGTCGAGGTACGCATGAGGCCACGTCTAAGGAATGCCCAAGACTCAAGAAAGAAATGGGTATCCTGAAATAAATGGTCAGGGATAACTCCACCCATAGAGAAGCTTCACAGAAAATCCGGCGTCGACGTCGCCACCGACGGAAGCGCTCCAGTCATGGTGATATTCATGCACCACTTCGGTCTACACCACCATCAACATCCAGTCGAAAGCCAGAGAGTACAAGAATACCTCCACCGGCGAAGCCTCTCTCCCCTGAAGACTGGCCGGTGCTTGCGAACGCACGGCCTTCCGAGCAGCCTTCCCGCTCTCTGCTCCCAGTGAAAGCCAATGCTGCTGATGACGAGGCTCCAACAGCAGATCGTCAAATTATTCCTATGCTGCGATCCATTGTGAGTGTCATCAGAAGTCTTCTGACAAGCATCGATACGCCAACTGCTAGGAGCGGCCTACAGGTGCTGGACGCGTTGAGTCCGGTCCTTGCAAGCCTCCAGTAAAGCCATGGCCGACAATCACAAGTCGTTCCGTCAGGAGGTCAGAGAAGCGTCGATTTTTCAGTGGAACGCAAGAGGTCTGAGATCTCGCATATCTGATTTTCGCCAGTTTATTCATCTGTACCGATTTCCTATTATGATTATATGTGAACCGAAATTATTTTACCCAATTAGATTATCCGGCTACGAGTCATTTTTCTCTTCAAGTGACATCGAAAGTAGCAACGTTGTTGTATTTATTCGCCGGAAGCTTACTTACGTCGTCCAGCCAGTGCAACCTCACGAAGGCAATCAGTATGTATGCTTGTCTGTTAAAAAAGAAAAGGTGACATTCGCACTTCTAGGCGTGTATATATACATCACGTCATTTCGACGCCAACAAACTAGACGGCATATTAAGGGCACATCCGGGTCCGTGGGTTATCACCGGGGATTTCAATGCGCATCATCCCATCTGGGGAAGCTCAAGGCTTAGTTCAACGGGACGACGTCTAGCATCATTGGTTTCCAGCCATGGTCTCGTCCTTTTGAATGACGCCAGTCCTACGTTTTTACGAGGCACTACATATAACAGCTGCCTTGATTTGTCCTTTGTTTCACGCCGATTTGCTACACGGGTAAAGTGGTTTTTGGACATTGAAACACACGGAAGTGACCATATCCCCACTTAGCTGAAGATTAAAGGTATTTCGAACACGCATTCCTCTACCACAACACAAAGAATAGATTGGAGTGTGTTCAAAACTAAACTTGAGGATGCTTGTGAAGAAGGCCTGTCCAATGGTCTTCAGCAAGCTATTAATGAAACTGCACATGCGACTATGCGCACAATAATATGCTCCTCGAAGTACTCTGAATATGACCTCGAGCTGGAGCGACTTCGTGCGATACGCCGTCGTGCCGAAAGACGATACCGACGCACCAATTCCACAGACGATCTACGGACAGCCCGGCGCATCCAAAAGAAGATACAACGGCGCCTTGACAAATTAGACACCCAACGATGGAGGAAATTTTGTGCGTCGCTAGATCCTCATAAACCATTGTCTCAGATATGGAGAATCGTGCGAGGCCTACGTTCTGTTCCAGAGCAACGTTTTCCCTTCAAAGCCCTTGCACTTTTTCATCGCCGGCATGAAATTGAGGCAGCAGAAGATTTCTGCGCTATGACCGTGGGCCAGACAGCGTACACAAGCCTACATACAGTGAATCATATCCCTCACTCACGGGACCCACGCATGGATCTACCGTTTACATCACAGGAGCTCGATGCGGCGCTCGTCTTATGTAATAAGTCGTCGTCAACTGGCCCAGATGACATCTCATACAAGATGCTGTGCAACCTTGGTAAACGGGCACGAGAAGCACTCCTTAACATCTTCAACGATTCCTGGCAAGCTGACGTCGTTCCGCAAGATTGGAAGATTAGCCGCTTGGTACCAATCCTTAAGCCTGGCAAATCTCCCCTGGACAATGCCTCTTACCGACCGATCGCACTCTCAAGTTGCGTAGGAAAGGTAATGGAGAGAATGATCTTGGCCAGGCTTGAATGGTACCTGGAATACTATGAGATATATCCGAACGCCATGGCTGGTTTTCGCCGTCACCGATGTTCGATCGACAATGTTATAGATCTCGTCACATATGTCCAGCAACAAAAGGCAGGTAAACGACTATCTGCAGCCATGTTCCTTGACGTAAAAGGAGCATACGACAACGTTCTACATGACGCCGTCCTCGAAGCCATTGAGTCAGTGGGCCTAGGTGGGCAACTGTATTGTTGGACACGCAGTTATTTACAAGGGCGGACCTTGTTTGTGAACACTGCAGATGGTCCAACTTCCCAACACCCAACGCATCGTGGAGTCCCGCAAGGTGGCGTCTTGAGTCCAACCCTCTTCAACCTCGTTCTCATTGGTCTTGTAGAACGACTACCAAGTGTGGTCAAGTTATCCATGTATGCTGACGACATCTACGTCTTGACATCTGGCGTGACAAGACCTCAGGTACGCGCAAGACTTCAGAAAGCTGTGACGTTGGTATCAGTGTACCTCAAAGACCAGGGTCTGAAAATCTCGCCAACGAAATGTGCATTGATTGTTTTTAGTCGAAAGCCAATGAGACCATACGCTATATCAATCGATGGCCAAGTCATAACATATGTCAGGACGCACAGATTTCTAGGCGTATTCATTGATAGAGACCTCTGCTGGGGCCCACATGTGGCCCACTTGAAGAAGAGGCTGACAGAAATTGCTAACTTATTCAAGTATCTCGGAGGAAAAACCTGGTGGACTTCAGTACATGCAATGATGCAATTGTACAAGACGCTTTTTCTTGGCTATTTGCGCTACAGTTTGCCTGTGTTGACCAACACCTGTAGAACCAACATTCGGACTCTCGAAAGCATCCAGGCCATGGCTCTGCGAGTTTGTCTGGGGCTACCACGATGTTCATCAACAGCTGAGACAATCGAGATCGCTAATGACTACCCGCTAAAGACGCATATCTTGATGGAAGTGCTCAGAACACACGTGAGGCATCTTACTCGTGCCCCTGCCCATCATCTAGCTTCACTGCCAGAAGCCCGACCTCGTGCCTCATTTTGCCAGACAGTCTTGTCATATCGCACACGCATTTCTACGGGATATACAACTACATCGAGGATTTCATCTCCCCCATGGAATATGACCTATGCACATGTTGAACTCACGGTTCCAGGCATAGGGTCAAAAGCCCGGCTCTCGTCTCCAGCGCTAAAGCAGCTTTCTCTTCTCTTGTTATATGAGAAATACAGTGAGCATACTCATCTATATACTGACGCTTCAACTAAAGTGGATGGGTCTGCAGGGTCGGTGATCTTTCCTGCAACAGCGACAACGGTGAAGTTTTGTTTATCCCACCAGACATCATCGACAGCTGCCGAACTTGCTGCTCTACGAAGCGCAATTCAAGTCATTAAACACCAAGAAGCCAAGAAATGGAGCGTGTTCACGGACTCTAAGGCAGCACTACAGTGTTTGATATTCGCCTTACGCCGGGGACCTCATGAACAACTAGTGCTGGAAATTAGAGAGCTGCTTCACCACCTCTTCAACGAAGGACACAGAATCACGTTTCAGTGGCTTCCAAGTCACTGCGGCATATTGGGCAACGAACATGCCGATGCAGCTGCCCGATCAGCACACGAAGATGGTGAAAAAAAATTTATACCATTTTCAAGGACTGATGCTGCAATGACCATCCGAAAAATCGCTAATGCAGAATTAAAATCCCTGTGGAACACCGAGTGCTTACGGCACACGCGACTGCATAGACTGGACACGTCTCGTCGACTCCGGCCTCCGTCTGGACTCTCCCGACTCGAGACAACGGTGCTTTGCCGACTATGGCTTCGTGTCGCCTTCACCAAAGCTTTCGCCTTCCGAATCGGCATGGAAGACAGTGCTGCTTGTGGTCATTGCGGCAGCGATGAAACTATAGAGCACGTTCTCTGTCACTTCCCTCGTTACAGCGTGCAAAGACGGCAACTAGCTGCTGCGTTAGCTCGCCGTGACGACAGACCTTTGTCTGAACAATCAGTGCTGGAAAGACGACATGATTTGTGTGCTCACAGAAAATCAGTGAAGGCCTTTCTGAACTTTTTGCGTGGCAGCGGCCTATTGTATAGACTGTAGCACCCCAGCTCCACCCCACCCCCCTTTTTTTTCTTCCGCGTCTATTTCCCTCTTCGCTTTCTTTCCAATCTTTCTTCCCCATTCCCCCTTCCCCTAGTGCAGGGTAGCAAACCGGATGCTCCATTTTCTTGTTCACCTCCCTGCCTTTCCCTCATTTTATTCTCTCTCTCTCTCTATGCAGATGACATCAATTTGCTCATTCATACCTAAAGCTGCCGCAAAGTCATGAATAGTTTCAATAAGCTGTGTTGTAGTCGAGACTTTACTCCTAAAGCCATGCTGATAAGAATAAAAGTAATTTTTATTTTCTAAGAATGTGATGATATGCTTGACAATGAAATGTTCCAATATTTTGCAGCAGATAGATGTGAGCGATACGGGACGGTAATTATTGGCGGACAACCGATCACCACTCTTAAACACAGGGACAACTACAGATGTGCGCCAGTCCGATGGCACTGAACTAGTACAAATAGACTTTTGAAAAATAACTTCTAAGTAGTAAGAAATCCACTCCGCATAACGCTGCAAAAAAGGGTTGGGTATTTCATCAGGCCCGCATGCTCTTTTGGAATGAAGAGACGATAGACTATTCAATACTCTTTCTCGACTGATAGAAATCTCACCCATCGGCTCAGATAAGTGGCATATTACATCCTTTGTTTCAGTGTCACATCTGCGCCTTGTAAAAACTGACTGAAAGAAAATGTTAAGACTATCTGCAATATCAACATTCTTCGTCACGATTTCATTTCCACATTTCAGCTGGTAAATTTTATCGCACCAATTGGACATATAAAGCCAGAACTTGCGAGGTGAATGTTTAATAAAAGAACTCAACTTTTTACCAAAAAAAGCGCGCTTAGATTCCAACAAGTATTTCTTCAATTCTTTTCGTACACGTGCTATATCCTCGGAGCCATGGTTTCTTTTCCTCCGCAGCCTTTTTAGCTTTCGCTTTTTGTGAATAATATCTCGTGTTATCCACGGATTGCGCTTTTTAGTCTGTTTTACTCTATTAGGAACGAATTTGTCAATGCAATATTTAATGTTATCTCACTAATCTCAGCCTCCTCTCAATCCTGAGGGAATCGCTGAGACTTTTTTATCATATGTCATACACCACGCACTCCTTGTCTTGACAAGGGCTGTTGACGACACGGCATGACTTTGTAAAACCCATAAGCATAGCCCGTTTGAAATCCATCACACATAGTCACTACACATAAGTTTAAGTCCTATACATTACTCTTTTATTCTTGCCACCCTGAGTAGACTTTTTATAATCAAATCGACCAAAAACCGTGTGTTTGGCGCTCTTTGGCCTGAGTTGCCCTTGCGCCACTAAAATCTACCATCATCATCATCATCATTTATTGTTATCATTAAAATGTTGCGACAATTCTTCAACTGTTTGGCGCTCGGATGCGTGCTCAGAATGACCAAATGAATACCCCAGCATGTCAAGAATTGAAGTGTCATCCGCGTTCGTGTAATCTTTTACTTGCACGGTCTTACAAGTTCTAGCTCGTGAAACACTTAGTAGAATAGTAACAGAGACCAATCTATGATCAGAAATTTCCTCATCAACACAGAAATTATAATTGCACAATTTGTTTGAAAGGAACACCAGGTCCAACACTGACCGAGACTAAGATGTCATCCGTGTATATTCGCGCACTATTTGGGTTAAGGTATGAGCGAACATAATTTCCAACATCTTTTCGCCACTATCAATCTCGACGTGTCCGGGCAAAATAGCGTCCCAGTTAATGTGAGGCAGATTAAAGCCTCCAGGAAGAATTACCCTGGTGCTCCCATTTATATGGGCACAATGAAAGTTATTCAAATTATCAAGATAGTCTGATGCTGTTGCGGGTGGTCTATACACGACACCAAGAAGGTATACTGTGTTAAAAAGGCTAATTTTACACCACGCTGTTTCTGGTAAATTGCTTCGAACATGCGCGGCCACAACAGAGTTTTTTGCTATGATGGCGACCCCGCCCCCTCGCGAGTCCCTATCAGATCTAAAGGTTTTGTATCCTTCTGGCACAATGCAGTTATCAGGGACACAACTGTGTAGCCACGTTTCAGTTATGGCCACCACATGAGGACTTCGTGATAGCAAAACGTATTCAAGTTCAGTTACTTTGTTAACGATGCTTCCAGCATTAAATAAAAGAAGCCGGAGCTATGTCTGTGGTAAAGAAAAGGGCGTTCCTAGCGCGTTAGATGACATGCTCTCGTTTCTTGTAGTACTCCTTCCTGCACCAGCAGCTTCAAGAGCATATCTCTGTTTCTGATTATCTGCATGATTTTGATACAGGTATCGTTCTTCTCGAATGACATCCCAGCCAAATATATCACCATTTATTTTAATCTTATCATGCACCAACTTAACCTGCGCACCTTTAGCCCTATTTGAAGCTGCACTTTTCCATGGCTTGCGCTTTATTTCAACTCTGTCTCGGGTGTAGTCGTGGCTTATGGTTATATTGGTCCCCTTAAGTTTCTTGCAGCTTTTTAGAACACTTTCTTTCTCACGGTAATCATAAAACTTCATGATTATGGGCCTATCTTTCCCAGGCTTCTCCTTACCAAGTCAATGGATTCTTTCAATCGTTTGAATTTCTATACCAAGGGTTTCATTAAAGATCGCATCGACCATCGACTTTCTTCAAATCAACAGCTGAAGCTTCCTTACTTTCGGGAACACCAAAAACCAAAAGATTATTGCGCCGACTGCGGTTTTCATAATCTGAAAGTTTAGCAGCTTGTTCCTGCACGATATGCTCTAGGATCTCAATTCGTTTATTCATTTCCTGTATTACCGTAAGATAGCCACCTACGTTTTTCAGTTTTAGCATTCAATGCACTGATTTCTTCCTTTAGTGCGTCCATTTTACGGTCCGAGGCCCCTTGGTTGTCTAAAATAGCTTGTAGCATTTGAGTATTAGTGGGTCCATGGTTTTCCTCCACATCGCCCGACAGCAGAATTGAAATCGTTGTACAGCAACGATTTCAATCCTGCTGTAAAATATTTCTACATCGTTTATCTGGTGCAGTTTGGATTACCTTTACCGAATAAATGCAAGCGCAAATGAAGTATTCACATTTATTAAAGCCAACTCAAAATTTTACTCCTAAATATTCGTGATAGTGGACTTGTATAAAACTTTAGTGGCATTATAAATTTGAAATATTTTGGTCATGTGAGCAGAAAGGTAAAAAAGTGTTGTAGGTAGCAACAAAGTGCGTTTTTTCCAGTTTTGCTTATAGCAACACTTGGCTCTTTTAGAAAAGAAAATGTTTCGGATGTTTCTACGCATTCTGTGACAAAAAAGTAACAAAAGGCAGCAATCAGAAAAAAGTTTTGATGAATACTTGTATTGTTGATAAGACATTGGATTGTTTTTTTGAGTGCTCAATAAACTTAGATGCCCTCATGTAAACGCTGAAATTTAGAGGCGAAGAATGGTGACGTCACATGAAGCAAGCAGTGTGTGCAAAGGAACAGAGGTAAGGCAGCATTGATAGCAAATAAGAATACATGACGTTTTCTGAAAGTCATTATAATGAAAAAAAATGACTATTGTTGGAAGATCTTCCTAGTGCCTGAAATACCGCGGCACGGCCCAGAAAGGAGGAGAAGAACTTTATACATGCGCCTAGTAATAACATCAAGCCGGGCTTGTTGATTAACATATCTCAAGCAAGACTGCTAAGCTAACAACGTATGGAGATTCTGTCAACACGACTTCTCGGGTATTAATTCTTCTCTATTTCTTGATTCGTGCCGTTATTCCTAATTCTTAAATGTCTATATCTGCGAAGGGATGAGCTTTGCAATAGTAAGTGGAGTTTAAAACGGGGCGTCCAAGACGTCTTTTTGGCTATCCGAAAAATTCTGGTAATTCAGTACTACATTAGCAAATCGTCGACATCAATTGCCTATTTTGATCTCCACGTAGCACGTGCGGGACAGTACAAAGTTCATCCAGGTGACAAAAAGATAACTGCGACAAGGCATGTTAACAAAGGACTGTGCAGCACCCACAAAAAAAAGAAAAAGAATAAAATAATGAAGGAAGAAAGAAGCGCACATCTTCAGTATGAAGCCATACCAGCTAGCTAAGTTTACCCTTCTACGCGAGATGTAAATCAGTGCATAGCGTATTATCCCTACGCTCCCACACTGCTAACCGATTCACACAACTGTGTGCGACAGTTTGTTTCGTCTTCTACTTATTTGATGTAACATTTCCTCAATTAACTGTAACTTCGCAAAAGCATTTGTGTAGAAACCGAACCACATCCCATCCAAAATATGCCACTTTCTCCCGGGTAATGAGAAGTCAATTCCGTTTATTCTGCACTGAACTGTTCGACGCTTGAAGTTCATATATTGAACACATTAGTTCATGTGGTTGAAGCACAGGACATTAGTGGCCGTGGTTTCTAGTTTCTAGCACTTTGTGTCAGTTTTTCTACCGTGAGTTCGGCAACAATTTAGTACGGCATTAGCCCCTGCTTCTACCTGATTAGATGAGTATGACGAAACGCATTCCCGAAGTGCTTAAATTACGGCTCGTGTACAGTTCACTGCAGTTCCACGTGCTGCGGGCAAACATCCGTGGATTCAGGTGATGAAATTCACCGCACGCTTGCCTCTTTTTAGGGGCGAAGCTCCTTAAAGCGGCACCCGTTCGTCCCTCGTAGTCGTAGTCGTAGTGTGTAACAAGTGTTAAATTTTGACCTGCAAGGTGGTGCCGGTGGAAGATTTCTCCTGTGCTTTGTTCGTGGCGTGCGCCTTAACTAAAAGCCGAATGCTCCTGTTTCTCATTCCCCATTAGCAGCCATTGGCATGTTCCAGTAGGAAACGTTAGTAGAAGTAGAAGTGTTAAAACTGACTTCTGCTGTCTCTCATTCCCAGTAGCAGCCATTATTTACCTCTAAGGTAGTTTGGTGAGATTTCTCCTGTGCGTGTATAAACAATATTTTTTTCTTCAAAATGCCGTTGATTGATGAAATAAACCAATGAAAGACGCCAGATGTTTTCTAAAAGCAAAACAAAAAGACGCCAGATCTTTCTTAAGCAAAACAAAAAGAAAACGCTAGCTGCATAACGAAAGACGCCAGGTGTTTTCTAAAGCAATGGTTTTTATCGGGCAAATTAACGGAAGAAAATTCCACGGTATTACTTCCATTACTTCCAGGAGCTTCGCTCAATCTCATCATCATTCACCTCGTGGATCTGCCATCAATTTTTTTCTACCCACGCTAAAGCAAGGGATTTGATCGGAGCCCAACTGCCTCGAGGATGACCAAGGTTTTTCATCTGGTGGTAAGCGTGGCAGCTCAACATTAATTAGATTTGCGCGGGTGGAACCACTCACACAGATACGTTCCACACACTGAGCTTTGGCAAGGAAAATGAACACAACCTCGACTGCGCTTAAAGTAGCACGCCTCTTCGTGAATCACGAAGTTAGATGAATCGATCTTGGAGGGTCAGGCCGATCAGTTCACTTGTCAGACATCACAACCAGATGTTGCCACCCGTCAAACATTTCATTTTGGTATGCATGTATGTATGTATGCATATATGTATGTATGTATGTGTGTATGTATGTATGTATGTATGTATGTATGTATGTATGTATGTATGTATGTATGTATGTATGTATGTATGTATGTATGTATGTATGTATGTATGCATTGCCGCGAGGCGTATTGCGGATAGTGTTGCGCATGCCGATACCGCCGGCACGCGGCCTTATCGTGGTCCAGGATGCACCGCGATTCATCTGCGAAGATCATGGCCCGCACGTCGACCATTCGTTGATAACGAGATAGCGCCAGACGCTACGGCGACTGTATCTCGGATGGTGAACGCGCCTTGCGATCCAGTGGGACATTCTGTTCCCCGACGGCCGTCGAACACGCTGTTCGCCACCCGCTAAGCCGATGTGTCTGTTTTCCTTTAGTGGGCGCAAGTCCGCCAAATAAACGGATGTTCTTCTATTTCTACTAGCCTCCCGTTCTCCTGTCGTCGGGCTACCCTCACTCTTACGTGACATCTGGTGGAGGTGCGGGGTATGCACAAAAACGACCTTAATACAGCCACTGCAGAGAACGAGGACGCTGAAGACACAGATACTCGAAGCAGTCGCCGCCTCCGAAACCTGCCACCTGAGCTGGGACCGCTACCGGACCCCACGCGACCATGAAAGGACGCTTCCACAGCCACCATGAGCACCCCGCAATCACCTACCCCTGTCATGCTGCAGCAGCCGCGGGTGCCTCCAACTTTCCATGGTTATGCCGCTGAAGACCCAGAAGAATGGCTCGACCAATTCGAGCGCGTGGCTACCATAAACAGGTGGGATGAAGAAATGAAGCTGCGATACGTTTACTTTTCCCTGGACGGCCCCGCCAAAACGTGGTATGAAAACCATGAGACCACACTGACCACCTGGGAATTTCTGAAGAATGAGTTGCTCAGGACCTTCACCAGCATCATGCGAAAAGAAAGGGCCCAGCTGCTGCTAGAATCGAGGACCCAACAGCCCAATGAGACCCTAAACGTGTACGTCGAAGAAATGAAACGTCTTTTTAGGCGAGTGGACCAAGACATGTTCAAAGACAAAAAGGTCGGATACCTAATGCGAGGGGGGAAGGAGTCGCTTTTCGCCGGTCTCATAAGGAACCCTCCTAAATCAGTCGCCGAATTTACTGAAGAAGCGCACACCATAGAAAGGACCCTAGACGCCCGGACTCGGCAATACAACCGCCCGTTTCAGCTCATCTCGCTCTACTCGGAACCGATTCGAGGTGGGCTAACCACCAACGATCTGCGGGAAGCTATTCGAGAAGTGGTTAAAGAAGAACTACGCCGATTGCTACCTCCTACCCCCCAGCCCCCCAAAGGAGCATCTCTCTTGGACATAGTGCGTGATGAAGTCCAGCAGGCGCTTGGCTCTTCATCAGCGACGACTCGAACAGAGGCCGAAGCAATGACTTACGCCGCTGCAGTGAACACTAGGCCACCCCGACGAAACGAGCCCAGCCCTCGACGGTACGCTGCAGCCCCAAGTAGCCGTCCGCCCTTCCCCGCCCACCCTACATACGAGAGACGCCCGAGCCAAAGAAAATGCGACACCTGGAGAACTCCCGACGACCGTCCCCTATGCTTTCACTGCGGTGAGGCCGGCCACATTCTTCGACACTGCCCCTACAGGTGGATGGGACTGCATGACTTCTCATCTCGGGCACCACGGCCACGCCCTGGACAACGACCTCCGGCAATCGAAGACTACTTGCGCCATACAGAGTATTTGTCCAGCCGTTCTCCATCACCGCCATCCCCACGCTTCACGTCACCGAACCGCAGCAACAACGAACGAAGAAGGTCCCCAAGACCCCGTAGGGGAAACTAAAACCAGCAACCTTTGGAGGTGAGGTTGCTTCAAGAGGGAAAGCTGAAGACACTTCCCCGACGACCATATATGACGACAGCACATCATCTACGACGACGACAACGCACAACAACCCAAGCCGCGAGACGAAGCAAAACGAAGCAACAAGACGAAGCCGTGACCCGAACCCAAAACAAACGCGCACTCCAGCCCACGTGCCACCGATTTTGAAGTATCTATCGACGGCCACCCGATAACTGCCTTGATTGACGCAGGAGCTGACTACTCGGTCATCAGCGGGCTCTTGACAGCACAACTGAAGAAGGTTAGGACGGCTTGGGACGGCCCGCAGATCCGCACAGCGGGAGGCCACCTCCTCACCCCATCGGGGCGATGTACTGCAAGGGTGACATTCGATGGTCACATATACCTTGCCACTTTCTTGGTGCTCCCACAGTGCTCCCGTGACGTCATTCTCGGTATGGACTTCTTGACTCAACATCACACGGTTATTGACCTGGCGTCCAGATCCATCAAACTTTCCTCGGATGAAGCCATAAATTCATACTCGGCACCAAATAATCGCGCAGCCCTCCGTGTGCTCGAGAATGACGTGAGCGTCCCACCCCGATCAACGACCCTAATTCCTGTAACCACTGGTACTGCCGAAAATGCCCATGGCGTTGTCGAAGGTAACATACAACTTTTGCTTGTCCGTGATATCGCAATCGCAAGAGGCATTGCGGATTTCCGGAATGGACAGGGCCCAGTGCTGCTAACAAATTTCAGCCAAGAACACCGTCACCTGGCCAAAGGCACGACCATTGCCTTTCTCGATGAAATCGCGGAAGTCAGTGACACCTTCGCCCTTTCGAATCCAGCGACCATCACCCCACAGACCCACAACTCGCAGCTGTCATTCGACATTGACCCTTCTTTGCCTCAATGCAAGCAGCAACTGCTCCAGAACCTCCTTCGACGTTATGACGACTGTTTCGCCACTTCTTCACAGGTCCGACACACTTCTCTGGCAAAGAATCGAATCGTAACACAAGAAGACATCCGCCCTCTCCATCACAGCCCTTATCGTGTGTCGGCACGTGAACGTCAGGCCATCCGAGAGCAAGTTGAGGAAATGTTACACGACGACGTAATTCAGCCATCAAAAAGCCCATGGGCAGCACCAGTCGTCCTTGTCAAAAAGAAAGACGGAAGTCTTCGGTTTTGCGTCGATTACCGACGGTTGAATAGTGTAACCAAAAAGGACGTGTACCCTTTACCAAGGATTGACGATACCCTAGATCGTGTAGCGATTGATTGATTTGATTGATTTGTGGGGTTTAACGTCCCAAAACCACCATATGATTATGAGAGACGCCGTAGTGGAGGGCTCCGGAAATTTCGACCACCTGGGGTTCGTTAACGTGCGCCCAAATCTGAGCACACGGGCCTACAACATTTCCGCCTCCATCGGAAATGCAGCCGCCGCAGCCGGGAATCGAAATCGTGTAGTGATGCAAGGTACTTCTCGTCCATTGATCTGAAGACAGGGTATTGGCAAATTCAGGTTGATGAAAGAGACCGAGAAAAGACCGCCTTCATCACGCTGGATGGATTGTATGAGTTCAAAGTGATGCCATTTGGACTTTGTTCCGCTCCAGCAACCTTCCAATGTCTAATGGACACAGTACTGGCAGGTCTCAAGTGGCAAATATGTCTCGTATACCTGGACGATGTGGTCGTCTTCGCCTCCAACTTTAGCGACCACCTGAAAAGGCTCCGGACGGTACTGGACGCAATTAAGTCATCAGGGCTGACACTGAAGCAAGAAAAATGCCATTTTGCCTATGAAGAACTGCAGTTCCTTGGCCATGTTATAAGCAAAGATGGCGTAAGACCAGATCCTGAGAAGACAGCCGCTGTCACAAAGTTTCCTCAGCCGCAAGATAAGAGAGCAGTGCGCCGATTCTTAGGACTGTGCGCATATTACCGGCGGTTCGTCAAGAACTTCTCACACATTGCTGATCCTTTGACGCAGCTCACCAAGTCGGACGCCCCTTTCAAATGGAAAGCTGCGCAACGTGAGGCATTCAAAGAACTTCAACAACGTTTACAGTCGCCGCCTGTGCTGGGTCACTTTGATGAAAATGCCGAAACTGAGATACATACAGACGCCAGCAGCATCGGCTTAGGTGCCGTTCTCGTTCAGAAGCACAAGGGCTGCGAGCGCGTCATCGTGTATGCAAGCCGCTCACTGTCGAAAGCGGAAGTGAACTATTCCACGTCTGAGAAGGCGTGTCTTGCGATAGTATGGGCCACCTCAAAATTCCGCCCATACTTGTATGGCAGACCCTTCAAGGTCGTAACGAACCATCATGCATTGTGCTGGTTGGCCAGTTTGAAAGACCCTTCTGGCCGCCTCGCTCGATGGAGCCGATGGCTTCAGGAGTTTGACGTGAAGGTAGTCTACACGTCTGGTCGTAAGCACTCCGACGCAGACTGCCTCTCAAGAGCCCCTGTCGGCGCACCACCAAGCCATGAAGACGACGATGCCTTTCTTGGGCCTATCAGCAGCAGCACCTTTGCACTACAGCAGCGCTGAGACCCGATCCTACAACAGTTGATCAACTACGTAGAAGGAAAGGCCTCCATACCACCTGCACTGTTCAAGCGTGGGACATCCTCCTTCTGTGTGCAAAACGGGGTGGTAGTTAAAAAGAACTTCGCACCGAATAAGGCAGCTTACCTTCTTGTCGTCCCAAGCAGCCTCAGAGAAGAAATTTTACAAGCGTTACATGACGAACCCACTGCAGGCCACCTCGGTTTTACACGCACATTCCACAGAATTCAAGAACGATACTACTGGCCCCGCCCCTCCTCAGATGTTGCGCGGTACGTCAAGAGTTGCCGTGAATGTCAGCACCGGAAGAGACCTCAAACAAAACCAGCTGGATTTCTCAAGCCAATTGAACCCCCGTCGAGACCATTCTAACAGATCGGTATGGACCTGCTTGGACCTTTCCCCACGTCAACATCCGGTAACAAGTGGATCATAGTGGCCACTGATTACCTTACCCCATACGCTGAAGCTAAGGCCCTTCCGAAAGGCACAGCCGTAGAACTTGCCGAATTTTTTGTCGAATCAATTCTCCTCTGTCATGGCGCACCTGAGGTACTAATAACAGACAGGGGAACGGCGTTTACGGCTGATCTTACTCAGGAAATCTTACATTACAGTCATACAGATCACCGAAGAACAAATGCATACCATCCGCAGACAAACGGTCTCACGGAACGCTTGAACAAGACCATTACCGATATGCTCGCTATGTACGTGGACACAGAACACAAGACCTGGAACTTAATTCTCCCTTACGTGGTCTTCGCCTACAACACCGCGGTGCAGGAGAACACTAAAATGACACCATTTCATCTCGTCCATGGGAGGGATGCCGTTACTACCCTGGACGCCATGCTGCCTAACGTCACCGATGAAAACAACCTAGACGTGGCCGCCTACCTTCAGCGCGCAGAAGAAGCCCGGCATCTTGCTCGTCTGCGCATAAAACACCAACAGCGAAACGACGCAAGACGCTACAACCTGCGGAGACGCGATTTAACATACAGGCCAGGTGACAGAGTCTGGGTTTGGACGCCCGTTCGCCGCCGAGGATTAAGCGAAAAACTCATGCACCGTTATTTCGGCCCATACAAAGTCATCCGTCAAGTGGGTGAAGTGGACTATGAAGTGGTCCCTGATGGGGCTAGCTCATCCCAACGACGCCGCGCACGACAAGAAGCGGTGCACGTCGCCCGTTTGAAGCCCTATCATGCGCGCTAAAGGAGGCTCCCTGTTTGCATCTCTTGTTTTGTTTATGTGTGCGTGATTCGTGCTTATTTGACATTTACCTTCGCACAGGCTGTCCTTTTGTTTTGGTTTTATTTTAAACAAAGCATCGGGTCGATGCTTACGTTGAGGAGGGGAGCAACGCCACGAGGCGTATTGCGGATAGTGTTGCGCATGCCGATACCGCCGGCACGCGGCCTTATCGTGGTCCAGGATGCACCGCGATTCAACTGCGAAGATCATGGCCCGCACGTCGACCATTCGTTGATAACGAGATAGCGCCAGACGCTACGGCGACTGTATCTCGGATGGTGAATGCGCCAGTGGGACATTCTGTTCCCCGACGGCCGTCGAACACGCTGTTCGCCACCCGCTAAGCCGACGTGTCTGTTTTCCTTTAGTGGGCGCAAGTCCGCCAAATAAACGGATCTCCTTCTATTTCTACTAGCCTCCCGGTCTCCTGTCTTCGGGCTACCCTCACTCTTACGTGACAGTATGTATGTATGTATGTATGTATGTATGTATGTATGTATGTATGTATGTATGTATGTATGTGTGTGTGTGTATGTATGTATGTATGTATGTATGTATGTATGTGTGTGTGTGTGTGTGTGTATGTATGTATGTATGTATGTATGTACGCATGAATGTAGGTATGTATGTATCTATTTTTTATTTTTTTTCCTCTTTTCTTTCTTAGTTTCTTTAATTATTCTTTTTGGATACACGCGTAGTGGTACATGTGTTAAAACTAGGGGTAAAAAAAAATATCCTACACTGATGGCATCATATAGCGTAATCATGAATCCTCAGATAGCCAAAACTTGTGACGTCGTTATGACATCACATGCTTACGTCATGGCATGACATCGTTGATTAGTGAGAGATGAACCGATCATTGAGTTTATGTGAAAACAGTATACGTCTAGAATACTCGTGCAAAACCATTTTAAGAAGCAGAAAGCTTTCAAAGGTTGGTGTGTAGGTGTGACAGGTTCAGTAAATAAAGCCAGTCGAGCTAGCTGTGAAACGTTATTCTCTCACGAGAAAAGGAAGTGAGCGTTTGATTTGCAAAAAAAAATTGTACTTTCACAAACACACAAAAAAAACACAAAAAGGAAAATACTAAGATCAGAAAAATGTTAACTAATTAGCACTGTCAGCTTCGTTAGCGAGCGGAAACCTCTAAGAGTCTAAACAGTCCTTTTCGTTAATGTCCTCGTGTTTGAGTCCGGACGCGAAAGAAGACGGATACGGCTCACCAGCGGTTCACGCCCTTCAATGGTCCATTGGGGAAGCTGCCGTGGTGAGAGTGCATAAGCTCGGGCCCGTAGCCCGACGGCTTGCTCCCGCTCTCGGTAGACGTCATCTGCTGCGCTGTCTTCCGCTCGAACATCAGACCAAGGTCTTGCCAAGGATTCGCCAATAGCCGCTGCGGTTGAATGGTCACCAGGACCCCGTGGAAACAGTCGCCCGCTAGGTGGATGCCCTGACGCCCAGGAGGTACTCGCACCCGACGAGGTCGCACGCCGCACCCTAGCCTTCTTTTTCCAAGCACGAGCCCGAATCTCCTCTTCCTCGTTCTTCGATGCCCTGGCTCTGGATTTTTCTCCCATTTCCTTGAATTTTCTTCTTTTTCCAATCGCCAGTGTTCGCCGCACTGGCGCAATACGCCATCTTGCACACATTGTCAGTAGTTCATCTTACGCGCCAAATTTGAAAGTCACTTGACTCGCGCACTTCACTCACAACAAGAGTCCCCCCTTTGAAAAGTTTCTTTTGCGAAGAAAAATAAGCTGCAGTTCAGTGCGCGAGAAGTCACCACGCGTCGTCCATTCACAAGATGTCCTTAACAAACAAACAACTTGAAGTAGTCGCTTGTCTCGAGAAAATGTAAAAATTCACAACCGGCTCATATAATCTGCGCCGACATTTTCAGAGCCTCTAATGTGCTCGACTCGGAATGAATATTCTTGTAACGCGAGGCTCCACCGTAATACCCTACTGTTCAGGTGTTTTGCCCTTAAGAGATACTGCAGTGGTTGGTGATCGGTCTGTACGACAAATGACGTTCCGTACAGAAAAACATGATACTTTTCTATCGCCCAGACCAACGCTAAGCATTCCCTCTCGATTGCTGAGTATCTCTTTTCGCGAGGCTGAAGTTGACGACTGGCATATGACACAGGGTGGAGGATGCCATCATGCTCTTGCATAAGGATAGCGCCTATACAAGAATCAGAGGCGTCAGACCGAAGCACGAATTCTCTTTTCAGATCGGGTGCTTTGACGATTGGCCCAGAAGACAAAGCCCTTTTGAGTGATTCAAACGCTTCTTCTCTATCCGTGGTCCACGTAATCTTGTTTTTCTCCATCTTCCTCGTCATCTCAGTGAGCGGCTGTGCTTTCTCGGCGTACCGAGGTATCAGGTCACGGTAATAGCCAGCCAGTCCAAGGAATGACCGGAGTTGCTTCTTTGTTTCAGGCTTAGAAGCACAGGTGATCTTCTGTATCGTGCTTTCGACTGGCCGTATGTTGCCGTCTCCCAATCGATGTCCCAAAAAGGTGACTGTGCTCATAGCCACTTCACATTTCTGTGGCTTGATCCTTAGTCCGGCTTGTCGTATCCTGGCAAAAAATTGCTTCAAAGTTGTTAGATGTTCTTCCCACGTAGTGGTAGCCACCAGTACGTCGTCTATGTAATGAACGACGTTGGGTATTCCAAGCAATAACTTTCTCATCAGACGAGTGAAGACCGCGGATGCGGTCTTGATGCCAAAAGGCATATACAGGAAATGATAATGCCCTGATTGGCTTGAAAAGGCGGTCTTTTGCTGCGAGTCTTTTGCGAGAGGAACCTGCCAATATCCTTTAGTTAAATCAAACTTCGAGAACCATTTCTTTGTTCCCACTTCGGCAAACAAGTGATCAGTTCTGGGTATAGGTTCTGCATCAGATACCAGAACATTGTTTATACGGCGAAAGTCTATACAGGCCCTGTAGCCATTGTCTGGCTTTTTGACTAGTACCAAAGGAGAATTATATGGTGACTCTGAGGGTTCTATAATGCCAAGTTGCAACATGTCTTGCACTTCCTTTTCAACGACTTCCTTCATAGAGAATGGCAATGGGTATTGTGGGGTGTTAACTGGTTCTGAACTGGTCGTTTGTAACCGACACTCCACAAGGTTTGTTTTACCTGGGATCTCCGAGAATACATCTTCGTAGGTACTTAAGATGGCCCGTATCTCCACCCGCTGTCGCTCCCCGATTTCATCTCCAAGCTTTATGGAGTCAATACCGCAGCTACCCTGTACTTTGAAAGTTGGTAGTGGTTTCTCAGACTCCTCTTCCTCCAGAACGACAAAAGATGATGTCTGAGGAAGCTGTTCTTCACGGCGTTCTTCATACTTTTTCAGCATGTTTATGTGGAAAAGTTTTTTTCTGTGTCCAAGGTCCAGCCAGTAGTCATAGTCGTTTTTCTTTTCTACGACTGGAAACGGCCCTTTCCAATGCATCAATAACTTGTTGTTGCTTGTGGGAAGCAAGATCAATGCACGGTCACCTGCTTTCAGGTCCCGTTGCTTGCTGTGGCGGTCGTAATACCTTTTCTGCGACACCTGTGCTCGGCTCAGGTTTTGTCGTACCAGCTCCAGTGTCTTCTCAATTCGCTCTCTTAAATCCAGGACATATCCGTACGTCGTCTTAAGTTCTTCGTTCTCCTGATCATGAGTCCATAGCTCTTTCAGGATGCTCAGAGGTCCTCGAATATGTCGGCCATAAATAAGTTCAAATGGTGAGAATCCGGAGCTTGCTTGTGGGGCTTCACGATAAGCAAACAAAAGAGGTGCTAGCAAGCGATCCCAACATTTAGGCTGTTCTTGAACCATTTTGCGGAGCATTTGCTTGAGTGTTCCATTAAACCTCTCTACCATCCCGTTGCACATAGGATGGTATGGAGTGCAGCTAAGATGCTTGACTGCCAGTAGTTCATTCACCTCCTTCATTAGATCTGAGGTAAAGCACGATGCCTGATCAGCCAAGACTTCTCGTGGAAAACCAATGCGAGAAAACGTCTCGACAAGTCCCTCGGCCACTGTAGCTGAGTCAATTGCTGTCAAAGGCACTGCATCAGGGTAGCGAGTGGCGAAATCCACAAGAGTCAAAATATACCGATGGCCTTTTGCCGAGGCTGGAGTTATCGGTCCAATGATGTCGACCGCCACACGTTCAAAAGGGGTGTCGATCAACGGCATACGCCCTAGAGGCACCTTGCCCACCTTGCCTTTCGGTAAAGTCCTTTGACAGGCGTCCCATGATCGGACATATCTGCGGATATCTTCTTGTACCCCGGGCCAGTAGAAGGCGTCCAGAACTCGATCTATTGTTTTTTTGACACCCTGATGACCTGACATGACATTTTCATGAGCCAAACGTAACACTTGGCCTCTCAGGGACTTCGGGACTATGGCTTGTTCGATGATCTTACCAGGGGACAGGAAGTATTGTCGGTAAAGAATACCATTCTTGGCTACGAAAGAAAAAGATGTCGAGCCCTTTCTAACAAACTTCTTACCCACTCTGGCTCTGCAGATGTCAAGCGTCTGGTCTTTTTCTTGTTCTTCGCGAAACATTTTGCGAGACATCTGGCCAGGGAGCCCAACAGAGATGGCCCTTCGCGAACTATTGAGACGTGCGGCACCAACCAGTTGAGAATTCGGGTGGTTACCTTCGTCCGCAGAATGAACTTTTTTCTTAATGAATTGATCTTGAGAAAGTTTCCGCGAAACGTCGGGGTCATTGGCGTCACGGGCCCCCGGTACGTTCCCAACTATGACGTCATACAGTGGCGACGGCATACACTTGACGATGGCCATGCCGGAAAAGTATGGAGATCTGATACGTATCTCCGCCTCAGGGGTTACGATGGTGCTGCCATCAGCCAACCACAACGTCGCGGTAGTGCCAGTTAGTGCTTCATCAGGTACTAATGACCGGCGTACTACCAACGTGTTGCTTCCGGTGTCCCTTAGGACTCGAACAATTTGTCCATTCACTTCCCCTGGTAACACTGGCATGGGACGTTTCTTACATTGCGCTTGCGCCTTCACCGTGCCCATAACATTGTCGTCTCGGTCCGAGTCGTCGCCATCAATCATGGATTGTTGTGGACCGGTCTCTTCTTTGGGTAGCATTAAACAAGATGTAGTTGATTTCGAAGTGCCAGTCATTTTCTGACAGCCCTTCACATCATGCCCCCACTTACGGCAGTTTGTACAAAATACTTGTTTAGGTTTACCTCGACAGTCAGAAGCCTTGTGCCCCTTACGGCCACAAACAAAACATTGCATCTCTGCTCTTGGGCTTGAAATCAATTTAGCCTTCCCAGTTGTGTCCTCACTCTTATTCTGAACTATTAATAAGTTCTTCAATCTCTTTGCCTCTATATATATATCAGCTGCCTCTGCCATGGCTTCCAGAGTCTTGCAGTTCTTCTCCCGTAAGAAGAGCGCCAGCTGACTACTGCAGTTCGCCATGAATTGTTCGGCTACAATCAAGTCACGGACTGAATCGAAATTCCTCTCTGTCTGAGACATTTCTATCCACCTGTCAAAGAAACTTTGGAGTCTCGTGGCATACTGTTTTCCAGTTTCGCCGTCTTCAGGCTTGCTTTTTCCGGAATTTCTCACGGTAGCCATCAGCCGTGAAGCGAAAACGCTGGAGCAGTGCCAATTTGACTTCGTCGTATGACAGGGAATCGTTCGGTGACAACCGTCCAAATACCTTCAGAGCCTCTCCGCCAAGGCACAAACTAAGAGCCGTGGCCCACTTTTCCCGTGGCCAATCTTGACCTGTCGCCACTCTCTCAAACCTTTTCAGGTAGGCGTCAAGGTCGTCTCTGTCCTCGTTAAAAACGGGTATAAAGTTATGCGGGTTCACTACCATAGGCGCGTTCCTTTGGTTGCCCGTGTCAGCCACCGTAGGCTGACCGACACCGGCCTCAGCTACTCTCAGGCGCAGTTGCAGCGTCCTCTCTTCTACTTCCAAGTGTCGCTGGCTTGCTTCTCGGGTTTGGTTCTCCGTTTTTGCTACTTCAAGACGTAGCTGTAAATTGCGGCCTTCCAGCTCCAACTGTTCTTTCTTCGCGTCTCTCTCCGCGGCTCGTTCATCGCGCTCACGCGCTTCTCGTGCGTCAAACCAAGCCTGCAATTCTGCTCCCTCCAACCCCATGCGTTCTGCCAGCGCCATCAACTCTCGCGAGCCCATTTTACTTTTTTAGTTAGCCTTACTCAAATCTACTTTTTAGTGGCAAACACTCACGTCCTGTCGTAGCGGACGCCAATTTGTGACAGGTTCAGTAAATAAAGCCAGTCGAGCTAGCTGTGAAACGTTATTCTCTCACGAGAAAAGGAAGTGAGCGTTTGATTTGCAAAAAAAAATTGTACTTTCACAAACACACAAAAAAAACACAAAAAGGAAAATACTAAGATCAGAAAAATGTTAACTAATTAGCACTGTCAGCTTCGTTAGCGAGCGGAAACCTCTAAGAGTCTAAACAGTCCTTTTCGTTAATGTCCTCGTGTTTGAGTCCGGACGCGAAAGAAGACGGATACGGCTCACCAGCGGTTCACGCCCTTCAATGGTCCATTGGGGAAGCTGCCGTGGTGAGAGTGCATAAGCTCGGGCCCGTAGCCCGACGGCTTGCTCCCGCTCTCGGTAGACGTCATCTGCTGCGCTGTCTTCCGCTCGAACATCAGACCAAGGTCTTGCCAAGGATTCGCCAATAGCCGCTGCGGTTGAATGGTCACCAGGACCCCGTGGAAACAGTCGCCCGCTAGGTGGATGCCCTGACGCCCAGGAGGTACTCGCACCCGACGAGGTCGCACGCCGCACCCTAGCCTTCTTTTTCCAAGCACGAGCCCGAATCTCCTCTTCCTCGTTCTTCGATGCCCTGGCTCTGGATTTTTCTCCCATTTCCTTGAATTTTCTTCTTTTTCCAATCGCCAGTGTTCGCCGCACTGGCGCAATACGCCATCTTGCACACATTGTCAGTAGTTCATCTTACGCGCCAAATTTGAAAGTCACTTGACTCGCGCACTTCACTCACAACAGTAGGATCACTACGTAAAGTTAGAAGAGAAAAAAAATGACCGCAGTTTCCCGAGTGGGAACACTGGTTAGCATGCGGAGCATATATGTTGAACTGCTATAAATGTGGTTTGTAATTTGCGACATGAGTGTGTGTTATGAGTGAACACGAGTGAACACGAGTGAACACGCACGCACGTATGCTGCGAAAGACGATGTTTATTGATGAGGCGCTTTGGGTATTTTGAGCAAGATGGCTTTATGGTCCGTAACGTGAAGGGTGAGGGGGTCTGGTTGCAGCGGTAGAAGGTCGAAATTTGCAAAGGCGTGGTCGATACACGTCCTGCAAACCGTGGTCTGATGAGGTTTGCCGTCGTGCGTTGCTCGTTTCAGCGAGTGCCGCGACTCCATGTAGTGACCACCCAATCTTCCTTGTTGACGTCGACGTTGAAGTCGCCAACTATCACGAAGGTTCGTCGTTGCGGTCGTTGTGTCAGGTATTCTTCCACGGCTTCTTCGACGTACTTCTCCATGGTGGCAGGCGATAGGTTAGGTGCGAGTTACATCGTCATGACGTCGACTCCGCAGACGCTAGGGACGCAGTGCTTGCCGTGCAGGTTGTTGAGCGCCGGGCTCGACGCTGACGACTCCCGTTTATGAGTATACGGGTATGAGTACGTGGCCTTGCTCACTGAATGCAAACGCCGACGTTTGCGTTCCGCATCGCGAGCTCTTCTCAGCGCGGCCTTGTCCCCAGACGAAGTGTCTTCGTAATTGCTTGTGGTTCCGCCAACACATTGGCTGACGCTATTGGAAGGGACGTCCGTAAGTGTGTTTGCGGATTCGTTAGCATACATTTTCACCAGCGACATCGGACGTGGAGCGACTGCACAAACCAACTTACGAAGGGCGGCGCGCCCCGACACTCGGTTATTTATAGCAAGCGCCGGCCCCGGCCTGTGCATGGGCGCGTTAGCATACAGCTGGCGCACGTAAAACTAAAGGTCGCGCGGCGCGCACAGGGGGAAGCAAGCGCAGCGCGCGCTGTGTTGAGAGGAGGAAGGGATGCACAGATGGCTAGCGGAGGAGGAGCGGAGGCTGCGGATGGCGACGGCGCATGACTAGCCCCTAGTAGACAAGAAGGACACGAGATCTAACTTCCAGTTGGAAGTTAGCGCTCGTGTCTTTCGTGTCCTTCTTGTCTCTGTGTCATCGTTTTGTTCTCGCGGTATAACTATCGTCATGCCATACCAACTAGGCTAAGCTGCCACACTTCTAAGTAAAGAAGAGATTAGTAATAAAAAGTATAGCAAACTTGCCATATTTTAACGGGCCCAGTAAAGCGTGTTTTTTTCACTACAATATTCTCCTTGTGCATCAGTTTCATTACAATAAATTGTTACTTTGTTGTATACCATTAGTTAAACACAATTACATATATATCTGACCTTGCAAACCTGCAGTCAAATAAACACATACAATGTACAAGGAACAAATGATATGGCTATTACTCACCCGACAAGCTAATATTCTAAAAAGTTTTTATCTAGTATACTTCCGCATTTAATAAATGCGATGCATAAAAAATGATTTGCCCTGTTTTCTTACTCAAGAAATGAAATAAGTTTTATATTATTGAAAAGGCCAATTTATTTGTTCAACCACCACATATATTATTGGTACGTTATTGTGAACTCTATATTATGTAATCAAAACTATATTTCGTTTTGTAGTGCAAGTTCTCTTGAAGAAAAAAAAGTATGTTTTTAATGCTTTACTTCATTATTTTGTTACATTTATAGCACCTTTTTAGGGGCGAAGCTTCTTATAGCGGCACCCGTTCGTCCCTCGTAGCCATTGTAGAAGTGTGTAACAAGTATAACATTTTGACCTCCAAGGTGGTGCCGGTGAGAGATTTCTTCTGCGCGTTGTTGAACAATAAAAGATAATGCTCAATGTACATGCCAATGGCTACTAAGGGGGAATGAGACCCAGGAGAATTCGGCTTTTAGTTAACGCGCACGCTGCGAATTTTTTATTGTTCAACAACGCACAGAAGGCAAGAAAGGGTGGCTACGTTATACTCGCTGGGCGTAACCTTCTAGGTTTTAGAAAGGTTTAGCGAGCGTTAGGCCGCAGTGACATGAATACAGTGAACTAGTATATACCATGAACTTGAGGTGGTTAAAGGTGGGAAGTAGACACGAAGCGCAAGCCGTAAGACAGTGTGCGTGTGCCTACCCTCGTTCAGTTCTTGGAATGTCCGCTGGATGGCGATGGTTCTATATGAGGAATATATGATGAAAAGATGCGAGATGGCGATACTTGGAGTGTTGAAGGTGGACTAACAGACACACAGACAGATGCATGCAGGGACGCACGGATGGCTGCATGGACGGATGGACGCATTGACGGACGCAGGAGCGGATGCATGGACGAACACAGGGACGGACGCACAGAAGAACGTGCGGACGCACGAACAGGCGCATGCACGGACGGGCGGATGGACGCACGGGCGGCCACACAGACGCAAGCGTGGATGGACGGAAGCAAGAACGAATGGACGGACGGATGCTTCGCCCCACTATCCATCATTCACTCCGTGGATATGCTGCCATTTTTTTAGTTGTGATAGGGAAGATTGTGTAATATTTTTGTTGCTTCATTGCAGTGTACTCTTCCCTCTATATCCCAAAATAGTATTCTAGACCATGTGCTTTGTACTGTATATCCACTATGTATTCACTCATATGCTATGCATGCCATGCCAAGAATAAAATGAGCAGGGACCTCTGTCAAGCCTTACTTGCGGCTTTTAGTCCCACCTCCTTTCTCTTTTCAAATGAAAAGGAAAGTAAAAACTTTGCTTGATTGTGTGAATGCAACGAGAATACCTGTGTACACACATAATACTCACTCATTTCAACAGACCTCAGGCAAACTACACATGGAGCAGTAAAAGCAAATTAAATCTAAGCTTCTCTTTGTAATTCCCCCCCCCCCTTGACAATTCCTAGCAAATCTAGCGGAATGTAGGTGGAAATGACACAAGCTCTACTGTTCCTGCGGTGATTTTATTTTTACAGGGTGATAAGGCGCATGTCCTGGGTATTTTCTAACGAACAGGCGAGAAGAAGCTATAAAGGCTGAGGTTCACCGGAGTACACACGAAGAGAAATTCGGTGGAAGCGACGTTTTCATCTATTTCCCAGGAACGCGTTTTATTCTTTCGCGGCTACTTGCTTTAGAGAACGCCCGGTTATGCTCGTTACATATTCACAACTGTTGGAACCAGTCAATACAACACGCTTGAAAAAGCTAGCTGCCTGCGAACTTCAGTGAAAAAGCACGTTTTTTGTGACCAACGATAGCTAGTAAATAAGGCAAGAAAAAGTTTCGTCCCGTAAATGCGGCCAAGAACAAAACGTGTTGGTCAGCTTACTGTAGCATATCACGCACCACTATAAAAATAAATCTTTGGTTTAATGTAACTGCAGCTTATCCGGCTAATAAAATCATTGACTTTTGACAAAACTATAGGTGTCTAGCACAACCTTTTTTTATTACTTTTCTTCCTGGTTATATATAGGAACTGAAAACCATGTTCTGGAGAAAGCTGGTATAAAACATAAGACACTCAAGTTGGTGTACGTATACATTTATTCAGTAGGTTGTGGCAAGTAGTTCTCAACATACGAATATGCACGTAAGCATAGACAAATGAGATTTGCGTTTCTAAGCATCATATTAGATAGATATATAAGACTGGCTGCTTCGATAGCTACATCTGTTCTTTCACTGTTTTAAATTATCTACAATCTAACTATTTGTTCTCAGCAATCACCCGTAGTAGCCTTGTTTCCGTGAGCTGACATTTTGACACACACAACAACAACCAAAACTGCCCCCGTTATGTTGCTAGTTTCGTATAAAAAGCTTCTCAGAACTAATAGTGCCGTTTATGACACACGTAAAAAAAGGCAGGGTCAATTGGTGAAATAGATTCCTCTATAATCTTCTGCGCACAAAAATTCAGTGCATGAAGTTTGAGTGACTCGCTCTCCTAGGTCATCACTTAAATTAGTACGTGGCCGAATATTACAATTGCGTTGAAGTAAATGGATGTCAACAATGTTAAGTCTTCCATTGATTCACCGGTTACATGAACATTAAGGCTATCGCGCAGGTTTACATACCTTGATAGTTTAGCCGTCGCAACCCACAATCAGCCCTACTGCACCAGTGGACCCTTAGTGAACATGTTTAAAATACTTTATAGTAGTACTGCCTTAGAAACATGGCGACATTACAGGGTGATCACTCTACATTTTGTCGAAGTTATATGACCATGCTACCTCAGCTTGCCGTAGCTACTACTTCACAGACTGTCAAGCAGGCAGGGAAGCTCGCACAAATTGTAGAAGAGGAGAGGACTTGGGGAATAAATGCAAACGTCCTCCGACATGGGTAAAATTTGCGCGCTGGGGGCTTCGGAAATCTAAACGGGAGCATCTCGCACGGCGCGCCTCGTTACCGAGCATTCACTTTGAGCGTGAATGGCGTATTTTGGCGAGAACGAAAGCGATCGTGGTCCTAACACGTAATCACTTGTAGTTCTCGCCCGGAAAATGATAATGCTGATGCCTTTTCTCAATTGCTGCCGTATTTCTGGTGGTGCCATACTCATTGTGACGACAGTTGTGTGTTATTTCATGAAGTCCGTTTTCGCTCTCTATTCCCGTTGATTTTTAATAGCGTGATTATTGCTGAGCAACGGATTTCTCCTCTACGTTATGCGTTCCCGAATATCGCGTCAGGAAGTCGAAGCGTAAAACGTGAATGGTGAGACATGGGCCGTAAACAAGTTGTTGGGGAGTACTCATGAACGTAAAAAAAAACACATCAGATGAAACAAGGAACACTTTGCGACAGAATAAAATGCACCGAAGCAGCCGTAGGGATAGTTTATGGCAAGTGCAGAAAATGTAAATCACTTGAAAAATTCACCCAAAGATCAGCAGGCATCCTTCTCCACACTCCTCCCCCCAAAAAAAGAACGGTTATTCTTGTTTTCTGCCAGTTCTTTTACTTTAATTTCGCTGCTTGCTGGAGAAGCAAGGAAGAAAACTATCGCTTCTAAAAGAACCCGTATTTGAGGCACTACTGAATGGGCTCCCTGAGTAAGACTGAATAACGCAACAGAAAAAGTAAACAAGAAAAGTCCGCACACGTAGCAATATCAACCCACGCGTACACTTGCGCACTGTATTGAATCTCAGAGGTCATAGTATTGACAAAACGCAAGTTAGGAGATACCAATTATTGCCCGGTTCAACTCGAACATCTTTTTCAGTTTCCTTCTACCACTCACGGCTGTGGCGTGTTTTGAATTTGGTATTTTTCTAGGTTAATCTTTTTTCTTGAACTTTGATTCACCACTCTGCCTCTGCTCATGCTGTGAAAAAAAAAATGGGCTGAACAATTAAGCGCCAAGATGTGAAATACTACGTCAGCCCCTTGTAGACAACCTATCCTTCGTTCTCCTAGTTCTAAATTATTACCACCATTCTCCAGTCACTGTGGGCAGGCGCAGAACAGATGTCAATGCACTTCAGCGTCCACTAATATTTGCCATGATGAAGACATGCAAGTCTGCGCTGTGTTAACATCTCTTATAACGCCAAAGCAGTCTTCCGAACAAATTGAAACTCTGTAAGCTCACGCTTAATCCAAGTTCCAGAGAGCATTTCTTGAAACCTTTAATTCAAGTCCAGTTTAACCCAACCACACAGGAGACGGACTCAAATATATTTCTTTTTTGGGCGGTGAACACTAATATGTGTGATTGCGAAATATTAGGTTCATTGTAGAATTGGTGGTCACTGAGAGTGGCCTTTTTCCTACACTACTCATAATGTGGGATGATGATGATGCGCAGGTACATATTCTCAGATGATTCATGTTATTGTTCACTAGTTTGATGTCTTTTTTCAGACAAGCTAATCAATGGCTCCTATATATGTTTCAATCGTCAAAATTAAAACAAATTCCCATTTTTGCTGAATGTAGGCCAAAAAACTGTGTTATGATTAGTGTCGCCAAAACCTTGTGAGGCTTATATTGCTAATCTCAGCTGGCTTGTACGTTAGAAGCTGTTTTTGACAGTTTAAATAGGCTTGGTCGATAACAAATTTGAGGCCTAGAAGCTTTGAGTTATACATAGCTTTGGATATATTGTGCACGTAGACCTCGAACAGTTGTTAGAATTTCACGTCCCAAAGCCGCGGTATGGGTGTGACGGACACCGTCATGGATGGCTGCGGAAACTTTTGGACACTTGGTATTCGTTAACCTGCACCTAAATAACATGAGCTTCTGACATTTCACCTCCATAAAATTAATGCGGCTTCCAAGGCCAGGATTTGGCAGCGCGACTTTCCGGTGCGCAATCGTGCATCATAATCACTAAGCCGCTGTGGCGGGTAGAAGGAGGAGTTAAAATTGTAGGAAGTAGTTCACTATGACAACGTCATAGATTGTCCCCTGCTCATGCAGAAAGGCAGGTCTCTACCACTCTCGCTATAGTGCCGCTAAAAAAAACGCAAAACAACAACACTGTTATATGAGCTAGTCGGTACTTGTGCGTGTTTCTCCGGAGCAAATAGCGCTAGACACTGAATACGAGCAATAAGAAGCACGACAAAAAACCGAATTCCACTACCATCTATATAACTCCTTCCTTGCCACGTGCCGGCTGACTGAGCCGGGCGCTTTCTACAAAGTGCCCAATTTATTTATTTCCAACCTCCTTCGGTGCGGCGTACAGAGCGATACAGTGCGCTAGAAATGAGGTGCACAGGCGGTAGTATTCAATTTAAAGGCCAGGAACGTAATTTATCTCTCGCTTCTTCCGGCATCGCTTCTGTGCCGGCGACACTCACTGGCGCATTGTGTTCGGCATGCAAGCGAAACAGCATGCTCTGCTATATACTTCCTCGCAGCAAAACCGTGCAGCTGTCTCTAAGGTCTTGTGGGACTCAACTAAACAATATCCCAGTTCATGTAGTTGCTTGAAGACATCTCAATGGTACGATTCTTCATCATGAGTACCTCGAGGTTTGAGTAATTTACTTGTGCGTGGGCCCATACTAGCTGCGTAGTGATACCACTTTCTATTACCTTTTCAACTGCTCTTCATGCCTCCCGCGCACGCCAGCCACACGTTTTCATATACTGCACACTTTTAGTAACGCAGACAAAAGCTGGTCTGTTCTTTTTCGCTCTTGCTTGGATACGGTTCTCCCGGTACTTTCTATGCAATATACAGAGGTAAACACCGTGTAAGTTCACAAGGTGCTATCTATGCAGGCAATACACCCGATCTAAACATAACGCGTGCAAAAGGAAGGTACTTATTCACGAGCGGCGAGCTTCCGAGAAGGAGATGAAGTGGGCGTATCTGGTACACACGTGCTCAAAGAACAGTCTCAAACAACATTGCCTGAATACGAATAATGCCCAATGTATTCTTCGCGAAAGATGTGAGTCGCCGTGTTGGGATACGGAATAGTAAAAGCAGAAGGAGCCATTCGACAAAGAAAATAACTATGTGTGTAAGTATCAGAACAAGAAGACTGGCTTGTTTTCGCACGTATAAGTTGTCTTCCTCTGGTAAGTGTTGGCAGCCTCTGCCTCTTTGGCACGGCGTTTGAAAAATATGGTCTGAGTGAGTGCATTTTCTATTAACAAAGATTTTCCTCGCGTACGACTGTGCCGCTCCAGTAAAGACCGACGTTTTCAG
Source organism: Rhipicephalus microplus (assembly GCF_013339725.1). Taxonomy (NCBI): domain Eukaryota; kingdom Metazoa; phylum Arthropoda; class Arachnida; order Ixodida; family Ixodidae; genus Rhipicephalus; species Rhipicephalus microplus. The sequence goes on along the minus strand of NW_023608517.1, from coordinate 29,527 downwards.
CCACTGAGAATACATGCTATTCCGTGTAGGTCGTAAAACTTGTATTTTCCTACGAAAGCCAAGCATGCACGTCGCGCGTGCGATGAACGTGTGCAAACATATGGTTTAGTTTCATGGGGAACTTCATCATGTACAGACTAATCCTCATCCCATGAAGTACTGTGCTAACGTTGGTATAGTCTCTCCAGTATGGCGAGAAAAAAAAGGTGTTTCTCATTAGCGAAAACTCTTTACTTTTTCGGGTTTTTTCTGTCATGACGATGGAGAGTTCGGTACACATACACAAACTTCTTTCGAGCATTACCGGCGACCATCGTGTCATAGCTGATCACTTTTGTAGGAAAATTCAAAGGAATGGCGCTTCTGAACGTGCCCGTAAATAGAAGCGCCCAAGTGTCCTTGCATTTCAATCATGTTCAGTGACCACCGCCATGGCCAGCACTAGAAGCTGCGTTCTCGGAATGCGCTTTACTTTATAAGGTTTGATCTACCAAGGTGGCTATAGATCAGACGTCAAAAAGTAACGCGATTCTTCATGCATTCACCTCATTCAATTTGAAGCTGTAAGCTCTCCTCCAATTTTGCAGCGCAAGGTGTTGCTCAGAACACGGGTCACGTGCAGCGCCGTATAGATATTTGCCCCCGCCGCCGCCACACGTGTTCGTACACAGTCTCACAAGAAACGATAAAACAAAATAATCAGTAAATAAAAAACCAATGACAAAAATGGGACTCGAAACCGGGTACGCCGCGTGCCAGCCCAGTATACTATACCATCGGGCCACGCCGGTGCTTAGTACTCATCTTTTACCTGGCCTTAGCTTGATGTGTGGAAAGCAATCCCGTTATGTGAGTAATAAAGTGTTTTACGTTATCAAAGGAATAACCAGGAGTCACACAATGCGAATCGCGTAACGAGTGGATTGTCCAGTGCTCCAACCCATGAGAAAAAATGGCAGATCCCGCGTACAGTGGGAATCGATGATATGCAAAGCACGCATGAAGAATGTTCACAGGTCACTTTAAAATCAGCACAACGTTAAGAGGTGGATGTAAATTGTGCCGTACATGACTTCCATGTCATGATTATCATGTTTGGACAGTTCATTTACCTTTGTCATCTATTAATGTCCCTTGACACCAACTTTGGTATATATGGAGCTAGCGAAACGGCCGCAAGCATGCCATGAGCGTAGCATGCAGTCATGTTTTACATGAAATCCATACCATGATTATCATATTTGGACGTGTGATTTACATTCATCGTCCATTCATGTCATGTAATACCAAATTGATTGATTGATTCATATGTGGGGTTTAGCGTCCCAAAACCACAATATGATTATGAGAGACGTCGTAGTGGAGGGCTCCGGAAATTTTACCACTTGGGGTTCTTTAACGTGCGCCTAAATTCGAGCACACGGGCCTGCAACATTTCCGCCTCCATCGGTAATGCAGCCACCACTGCCAGGATTCTATCCCGCCAACTGTGGGTCAGCAGCCGAGTTTCTTAGTCACCAGACCACCGTGACGGGGCACGCAATACCAAATTTCGTATATGTGGAATTAGTGAAACGGCTGCGAGAACGCTATGAGTGTAGCATATAGTCATGTTTTACATAAAATGCCTATTGTAATTATCAGGTTTGGACGTGTTATTTACTTTCGTCGTCTACTCAGTTATCGTGATACCAGATTTGGTACATTTGGAGCTAGCGCAACGGTGGCAAGCGAGTCATCAAAGGCCCAATATACCACGACGCAACGTTGACGCACGCGCAGGCTGGGCGCAGCGACGCCACGCTAGCAAAACGCGAGCACTCTATGTAGCCAGGCTCGACCACCGTCCGTCGACGTGGCCCGGTGGCAACTGGCGCGAAATGCCACATGCTCCGCCGACGACGTTACTTAGAGAGCACCGCATCTACCTCTCTTCGTGACGAAGGACGCCGTGTGCGCTCAAATGCGCATGCGTCAAAGCAACGCATTGCAGCACACGCCTGCGAGTATATGGCATGTAGATCCACGATGAAGGTCAGTGGGCAGATCCACTGATCTCTACTAGGGGGATATTGATTGATTTGTGGGGTTTAACGTCCCAAAACCACCATATGATTATGAGAGACGCCGTAGTGGAGGGCTCCGGAAATTTCGACCACCTGGGGTTCTTTAACGTGCACCCAAATCTGAGTACACGGGCCTACAACATTTCCGCCTTCATTGAAAATGCAGCTGCCACAGCCGATATTTGATTCCGCGACCTGCGGGTCAGCAGCCGAGTACCTTAGCCACTAGACCACCGTGGCGGGGCACTAGGGGGATATCGGAGCCTGACATGGCATCACCGGCGTGACGCAATAAAACGAACACCTGCTGACATCGAAGTGTGTTGGCGCCTTGACTGTGGCATGTAGTCATGTTCTCACACGCACCTCATGATAATCATTTTTGCACCAGTCACATACCTTCGTCATGCATTGACGTCAAGTAATACCAAATTTGGCATATGTGAAGCTAGCGAAACGGCCGCGAGCGCATCATGAGTGTGGGACGTAGTCACGTTGTTACATGACACGTATGTCATGATCATCATGTTTGGACGTGTATTTACCTATGCTGTCCGTTCGCGTCACCTAATACCGAGTTTGGTACACGTGAAGCTAGCAAAACGGCCGCGAGTGCATCATGGGCGTAGCATGTAGTCATGTTGTTACATGACACGCGTCTAATGATTTTGATGTTAGGGTCTTTCGCTTGTGTTGGCCATACAGTCATGCTATACCATACCAGTTTTGCAAAATATCATGTGCCTGAAACCACCGCAAAAGCAGCAAGACCATGACATGTAAATTATGACATTTATGACATGCATATCATGATTTTCATGTTATTACTATCAGTTATGTTCATACAATCATGTTATATGATACCAAGTTTGGGACAGACAGACAGACAGACAGACAGACAGACAGACAGACAGACAGACAGACAGACAGACAGACAGACAGACAGACAGACAGACAGACAGACAGACAGACAGACAGACAGACAGACAGACAGACAGACAGACAGACAGATAGATAGATAGATAGATAGATAGATAGATAGATAGATAGATAGATAGATAGATAGATAGATAGATAGATAGATAGATAGATAGATAGATAGATAGATAGATAGATAGATAGATAGATAGATAGATAGATAGATAGATGCGCTCAAAGTCACCGAATTTCGCCAAGAAATGCTTCGCATTTAAAATTGTTCTTGATCACCTACTAATTGTGGCGCATACCTACTTCATGCTGAATTCTTCATCGTCGTCAGCCACTGGGTAAAAAATTGCACAATATAACTAGCAAGTGTGTAGCCGATACCAGGCTTCTTCCAAGAATGATGAAATATAGGATAGTGAATTCTGACAAAAAATTATGATTATTCACAGCGTAGTGAATACCCTGCAAGTGGCAGCAGTTACCCAAAGACTGTTTAGAGAAGGCTTCGAAAGACCTCTCGTCCAGCTTTCACTGTGACTGTGGCGCGCCATTCGCGCAGGCCTGTCATTCTCTCTTTTCAATTGATTGTGTTGATTCTTTTGAGAGTGTGCATTATGAAGGAAAATAACAAAGAAGCCTTATGAGAAAGAAAAATGTTCGACCAATATGTATTAACTGCGTTTCCTGCATCTCTTATACCGACATAGTTCTAAGGAGCAAGTAACCACTTTGTTTGCAATATTTGAAGTAACCAATGGTGTAGAAAAAGCGCGTAACGAGATCATTATCATTACTAAGCATTCTCATCTTGATTCTGATATCAAAAATTCAGAAATCTCACGTACCATGAGAATAATTATTATACGAACACGTCGAGGAAAATTGAGTGTGGTGTATTTTATTTATTAATTTAAACGTTACGAAATGACCTTAAAATAATATAACAATATGTGGTGTTTAACGTCGCATAACCACCATATGTAAATGCTAGACGTCGTGGTGGTGGGCTCCGGTAATGTTGACCACCTGGGGTTTTTTAACGAGCACTCGAATGTGAGCACACCGGTCTGCAGAATTTTCGCCTCCATTGAAAAATGCTGCCGCGGCCACCGGGATTCAATTCCGCGACCTGCGGGTAAGCAGCCGAGTACCTTAGCCACTAGACCACCGCGGCGGGACTTAATATTGGCCTTTAGTGTCCTTTTAAGTATACCACTGACGTGAACTTGACGGGACGCATGCATCATATGAGTACATATGTATTGTTTAGAAAATTAAATAGTCTGGACTGCTACCAAAAGAGATGTTTCAACAACATTACGCCTGCAGTGAATATTTTTCCCAAGCCATTTCGAGACTGGCGTGCCTATGTAAGAGAATACTTCATTGCCAAACAGAATGTTCGGTTTTAATTCCAGCAGGGCCTTCATATTTATCCCTTGCATTCGTTGGCTCAAAACTGCCAATGTTGGTTTTTGCTAGTGTTATCTCATTAACCCCCTTATTCAGAAACGCTGCTTGACTTGAACTTGACTTGCCACCGGCTTCAATGCAGCGTAAACGCGTTTCTAACGCGCTGTCTTTAGGCGTTGCCAAGGCAGCACAAACGCAGAGACGCGTTCCAGACGCAGTGCATTGGATGTGATTTCAAGTCAAGTTTAAAGGGACACTAAATTCAACTATTGCAAACACATGGCCTGTTGCAAACTGTTGCAAACTGTTGCAAACACATGGCCGTCACAGCAGCTCCATCTGTGCGTCAGTAAGGGAGAGGCACCACATATTAGAAGTCTCAGTGCTCCACGTATAAGAGTGAAATCAGATACTATAGAATACCGTGTTCAAAATAGTTACTCCTATCTGCTAAAACAGCCTTTCTTCGCCAAATGTGGTCACGTTTACTCGCGTTTGAAGCTCATTGCCGCATTTCCGTTCCGATTTCTAGATGTCTCAACTTATCAGCGCATTCTCGAAAAGCTCTGATTTGAACCACGAATATTGTCGCTAAAACAAATAATGCAACATCTTTTTCTATATTACTGAATGATGGCTTTCGGTTGTCTATTTACGAGATTTTAAGAAAAATCAAAGATGAAGTTTTTTTTTATTATTCAAATTTCAGTGAAATACACTTTTGCCAACATGAAAATTTTGAGGCAATATATAAAAATTTACATTTTCCCTACGGCAGCAATAGTTTATGTACCTAATGAACACACTATATCCTTAAAACGTGTCAAGTTTGAAAACGCTGCTTGCCTTACTTTCGGATAAAAAAAATGGGGAACACGTAACTTATTTTAAACTGTCGCAAAATTAGACTATTTTAAAAGCTATTTTTTTGAGGTCTACAAACTTGAAACCGTGTGAATTGATTCTTCATGAGACATGCATTTCAGGTAAAAAATACCTTCCTTGAAACAAAAATATTTGTCTTTTTATAGCATCTGCAATTTTGAAAATCACAGGTGACGAAATTGGTGCCTGCGTGTTGATGAAGTTTGATTTTTTTTTCTCGTAAGTTATACCGTTAATCATAAAACGAAGTTGACTTTCGGGCTACCTGGTGAGAGGTGCACAAAATATAAAATACTCAATGAAATCTAAAATATCAACTTTTGGACCCGTGTCGATCTCTCGTGGAATCACCCATCTGTATGTGTGTCCATTCGTCCATCTATTTAACACTCCAAGTACCACCATCTCGCATCTTTTCATGATATTGGATGAATGAATGAATGAATGAATGAATGAATGAATGGATGGATGGATGGATGGATGGATGGATGGATGGATGGATGGATGGATGGATGGATGGATGGATGGATGGATGGATGGATGGATGGATGGATGGATGGATGGATGGATGGATGGATGGATAAATGGATGGATGAATGGATGGATGGATGGATGGATGGATGGATGGATGGATGGATGGATGGATGGATGGATGGATGGATGGATGGATGGATGGATGGATGGATGGATGGATATGGCTGTACCCTTTAGATCGGGCGGTAGCACCACCAAGCCGTAATACCCAACGAACCAAACTCTAGATTTATTTTTTTCCTTTTAAAGAGTGAGGTTGAGGATTCGTACTTTGCAGTGAAGGGTTTAATTTCCACTCGTGCCTTGACTTTAGCCACCAGCCAGAGAAGCTCCTTCTAGTTAATTCTACCCGCTTAAAGTCTATTTTTCCCTCCCTGTCCCTAAACCCAACTGCTTTGAAAAACTCTGCGCCCTCGAACTATAGGGTAAAGCCCTTTACAGAACATTATCAAGTGTTCGGCAGTTTCTTTTTCCTCTCCACACGCACTGCATACCGTGTCTACCCCTTCGTATTTGGCCCGATATGTCTTGGTTCGTAATACTCCCGTCCTGGCTTCAAACAGTTGTGATATATATACAGTTGTATATATATAAACAGTTGTGATATATATATACATTCCCCATATAGAAGCACTGCCATCCAGCGAACATTCCAAGGACTAAGCGAGAGGTGGCACACGCACACTTTCTAACGGCGTGCGCTTCGGGTCTACTTCCCACCTTTAACCACCTCGAGTTCATGGTATATACTAGTTCATTATATTCATGGCACTGCGGCTCAACGCTCGCTAAACCTTTCTAAAACTAAGAACGTTACACCCAGCCAGCATAACGTAGCAACCCCTTCTTGTCAGATAGTGCTCAATGTACATGCCAATGGCTGCTAATGGGGATCGCAGCGTGCGCGTTATATAAAAGCCGAATGCTCCTGTGTCTCATTCCCCATTAGCAGCCATTGGCATGTACATTAAGCACTATTTTTTATTGTTCAAGAACACACAGAAGAAATCTCTCACCGGCACCACTTTGGAGGTCAAAATGTTATACTCGTTACATACTACAACGGCTATGAGAGACGAACGGGTGCCGCTATAAAAAGCTTCGCTCCTGAAAAACGTTATGCCGACGAGCTGCGTCGCGGTTGAATATGAGTCGCGTCTCACAACTTAGTTTTCTTTTTTGTTGGCGCACATCGCAGCCCTCAGAGCATATGGCGGAAGTTACGTGCGGACGTCACTATAATTTTACGCATACTGTCGACATCGGCCTACCTGTGTTTACAAACATTGAATGGGTCTTTAGTAACGTCTGGTAGTTCTTTTTTATATGAATCAAACAGAAACCAACAGGCAGCAATTTATTGCGTCTCTTGACGCACGGAAGGTTCTTTAATTACTGCAGTTAGATTGATTACTAGTGTATATTCGTAGGCGGTCCACCTGATGTCATCGGGTCATTTTGAAAATGTCCTACTGCGGCACTTGTGTTCTTGTAAATTTACCCTAATTTGTCGGTAAGTAAGGCACTGTTGTGGACGTAGCTATCGAATGAAGGGTGAACCATTCTGTGGACAAAAGACGACGAAGAGGACTGGTTTGCTCACTGTGTGTGCTGCGCTCTGATTTTATTGGTGTAAATACACTGGCAAGTAGTCACGTCCCGTCTCATTTTACGTAACATTTGCGGTGGACGTGGTGGTCCTTCCCTGTACTCATCACGAAGCGCTGCAAAGGCCGCATCATCCCGGGTCCCATCATGTCACAGGTTCAAGGTACATCGTCTTCACCACCCGCCTCTTCTATGACTCCTACCTACGTTGTCCTACCTCCTGCTCCTGATCCTTGCGTATTTTCCGCACAGGATGGCCTTGACGGTGACAAGTGGCTCAACGTGTATGAACGGATCAGCGCCAGCTTTAGGTGGGACACGAAACTCATGCTTGCGAACGTGCTTTTTTATCTTGATGGCCCTCCGCGGGTGTGGTTCGAGACGCACGAAGCCAACATTACCAGGTGGGACACTTTCAAGGAGAAGATCCGTGACCTTTTTGGGAACACCGCTGCACGACAGATAACTGCGCTAAATCAGTTGGCAACTCGGACAAAGACGTCTACCGAATCCTACGTCACGTAAATTCATGACGTCATCGGCCTTTGCCGCCAGGTTTACGAACACATTCCCAAGCCTGAGAAGGTATCGAATGTGCTTCAAGGCATCGCTGACGATGCCTTCTACCATCTTGTATACACTAACGTCACCACCACCTATGAAATTATCAAAGAGTGCCGGCGGTTTGAAGACGCCAAGAGGCGCGGTATCACGCAGAGATTCACACGACTGCCCAACACGGCCGCAACTTCATCGTGTGAAGCCGCTCGCCAACCACCCACATATGACTACATCACCCAAATTGTTCATCGGGAGCTTGAAGCTGCCTGTCCATCTCCCATTCAACAGCCTGTTTTTACAACCCAAGCCACTGACCCATCACACCGATCGGTAGCCTTAATTCAAGCTGTGGTCTTCTCGGTCTTCTAGTCAGCGTGTCCCGTGACTCACCCTGAAGTACGCCCATACCACTCAGGTAACGCTCACCGATCTCCTCCATCATTGCCCTTCCGGAACCCTACGCAATGGCGAACCACTGTCGACCAGCCTATCTGCTTTTCCTGTCATCAACCTGGACATATTTCTCGTTATTGCCGTCGCCGCTGGTCCAACCCACCACGTCAGAGCTACCCTTCTTGTATGCGCCCTACCACTTGTGGACGTCCAGCCGCTACACCGTCCAACTTTTACTCGCCACCTCCTCACGAGCCTCTCCCCACTGACACCCCTTCTTCCGGTCGCCTCTACTCCCGCTCCCCGTCACCGCTACGCCGCCAATCCCGCTCTCCGCCGCCTCGGCGCTTTTCCTCGCCGAGCTTCTCTGGACGATCGCAGCCAGAAAACTAGATATTGCAGCTTATGGAGGTGAAGCTGCAATACCAACGATGCCCGGAAACTCTCTACTGACGCTGCCCGCACATTACAGTTTTATTGAAGTAAAAGTCGGCAAGGTTTCTGTTACTGCCCTTGTTGACACAGGCGCCCACCTATCTATTATGAGCGCACATCTACACCGTCGTTTGCCGAAGATCATGACGCCCTATACGACTCAAGCCATACGTGTCGCCGATGGCGGCGCTGTAGAAGTCGTCGGAATGTGCACTGCTCCTGTCAACATTGCTGGTCATCACGCCGTAGTCCTTTTTGCCGTTCTAGATCGTTGCCCCCATGACCTCATATAGACCTTGATTTTCTCTCGGCACATTCGACTTTAATTGACTGTTCTTCTGGCACGCCCAGCCTCGGCCTGCCGCTGCTCTCTCATGCCTGTGAAAAGCCCATCAGCCACTTGGGTACAACCACTTTCGTTCGCTTGCCGCCTCAAGCTGTGACATACGTCTGTCTGTCATCGACCCCTCCAGTTCCCGACGCAAACTACAACGTTACACCGATAACAGCCGCACGACTGACGTGTAGTGTTACAGTGCCGCATACCATCACCACCATCGTGGACAACTGTGTGTTTCTTCCACTCATGAATTTCAGCCTCATTCCTCAAGTGTTGCCCTACCAGATGTCACTTGCTCAACTCACTGCCATAAGACATTATGACATAAACGTTGTCGCTGTAACTGTTCTGGACCAAGTCGATGTCTCACGGTTACCCGGTTCTGACGAAGCCACCTTTCGAATCATGATTGGACCAGACCTTTCGCCTGATCACGCCGACGCTCTCTGCCGCGTTTCGGCCTCCTACGGTGACATTTTTGATATCTGAGGTCGTCCCTTGGGCCAGACTAATATTGTCAAGCACCGAATAGACACAGGTGACTCTGCGCCCATCCACCATCGGCCTTACCGCGTGTCAGCATCAGAACTAGCAGTGATTCAGAAGGAAGTGCACAACATGCTATCGAGGAACTTCATCGAACCATCGTCAAGCCCTTGGGCCTTCCCAGTGGTCTTGGTGAAGAAGAAAGACGGCTCCTGGCGTTTCTGTATTGATTATTGGCACCTCAACAAAATAACTAAGAAAGACGTGTATCCTCTTCCACGTATTCACTACGCACTTGACTGTCTTCATGGCGCCACCTTTTTTCATCTCGCGACCTCCGATCTGGCTACTGGCAAAATGCTATAGACGAAATGGATCGTGAGAAAACTGCATTCGTTACCCCCGACGGTCTTTACTAATTCAAGATCATGCCATTTGGTTTCTGCTACGCCCCAGCAACATTTGACAGAATGATGGACACGCTGCTTCAAGGATTTAAATGGGTCACGTGCTTGTGTTACTAAGATGACGTGATGATCTTCTCACCCACCTTCGCCACACACCTTGAACGCCTTTCGACCATTCTATCAGCATTCTGACTTGCCGACCTCCAGCTGAATTTCTCGAAGTGTCCCTCCGGTCTTCATCAAACTACTGTGTTGGGCTACCTCTTGACGCTTCCGGTGTACGACCAGACCCGGCAAAAGTACACGCAGATAGCAAACTTTCCCGTTACGCGCTCTATCCATGATGATCGCAGTTTTGTGGGCCTATGCTCTTAATTTCGCCGGTTCGTAAAAGACTTGGCGGCACTCGCAAGCCCACTAACAGACCTCAAACACGACGTCGCGTTTAGTTGGGGTCATCTTCAAGCTAATGCTTTCTCTCGACTAATCACCGCTCTAACGACACCACCGATGCTTGCATATTTTGACCCAGATGCTCCTACAGAAGTGCGGACAGACGCTAGCAGTCACGGCATCGGCGCAGTTTTGGCCCAAACTCAGTGGGGCACTGATCGTGTAATTGCATAGAAATGGTCTCCTTTCAAAGTTTGAGCATAACTACTCTATAACAAAACGAGAATGCCTTGCCCGTGTCCTGGTGGTGTCGAAATTTCGTCCTTACTTGTATGGCCGCCCGTTCCTTGTCGTGACAGATCACCACACCCTCTGTTGGCTTTCTTCACTGAAGGACCCTTCTAGACCACTTTGTCGTTGGGCGTTGCGTCTTCAGGAGTACTCTTACTCAGCTGCCTACAAGTCGGGACGCCTCCATCTGGACGCCGATTGCTTGTCCCGCTACCCTGTTGACTAACCAGATGAATCGGTCGGCGAGCCTGGCCCCAGCGTCATGTCCATGTCTAGGTTTCGTCAGATTGGTGACGAACAGCGTCGCGATCCTTCATTGTGGTCACTCATTGCGCGTTTGGAATCTGACCCTAACGACTTGTCACTCCGCATGTTCGTTCTCCTAAATGGCACGCTGTACTGTCATACCGTCCAGCCAGATGGCCCTGAGCAACTTCTAGTCGTGTCTAACCATCTCCGTTCAGCGGTCCTGCATAAGCTTCGCGATGAACCAACCAGCGGCCACTTGGGCGTATCTCGCACGTACGACCGCGTCCGGTGCCGCTTCTTTTGGCGTGGTCTCGCGTGGCTATGTGGCCTCCTGCGATAAATGCCAACGTCGAAAACGACCTGCCGCACCCCCTGCTCGACTCCTTTACCCGATCTCCATCCCTACCAAACCTTTCTTCCGTGTTGGTGTAGACCTCCTGAGACCGTTCCCTAAATCAAACACTGAGAACAAGTGGGTCGCCCTTGCTATAGACCATGCGACCAGCTTTACCATCACTAGAGCGCACCCCACCAGCACTGCTACTGACGTTGTCGACTTTTTGCTCCACGATGTAATTCTACACCATGGCGCTCCTCGGCAATTGCTCACCTATTGTGAAGCGCATTTTTGTCACGCGTACTCGACGACATTTTGCGCTCTTCCTCAACGCAACACAAACTGACCACTTCCTGCCATCCTCAAACAAATGGCCTTACCGAACGCCTAAATCGCATCCACACGGACATGCTCTCGATGTAAGTCTCATCTGACCACCATGATTGGGATATAGCGCTACCTCACGTGACGTTCGCCTATAATTTATCTCGTCATGATACAGCAGGTTATTCGCCTATTTATATGGTCTATGGCCGTAATCCAACTTTACCACAGGACACCCTACTACCGACCACTACACCTCCGCCGAGCGAATACGCACGTGATGCTATCTCTCGTGCCGACCACGCACGTCAGATTGCCCGCTCTAGGCTGCTGGCTTCACAAGCAACCCAGAAGGCTCTTTACGACAGCAACTATGTCGACGTTGACTTCTCACCTGGTTCTCTAGTTCTTCTCTGGTGCCCAGTTCTTCGTGTTGGATTGTCAGAGAAGTTGCTATCTCCGTACAAGGGACCTTACCGTATCATACGACGGGTAACGGACGTTACCTATGAGGTCATTCCAGTCTGCGGGACTAACCTGTCTGCAAACACCCCTAGGGACGTAGTACACGTCAGTAGGTTCAAACCACACCGCCCTCCTTTTGAAACAACACGTATAAAGTGCACCGAGCCGGTTCTTTAACAACCGGGGGGTAATTCTACGTAGCTATCGCATGAAGGGTGAACCATTCTGTGGACAAAAGACGACGAAGGGGACTGGTTTGCTCGCTCTGTGTGCTGCGCTCCGATTTTATTGGTGTAAATACACTGGCAAATAGTCACGTCCCGTCTCATTTTACGTAACAATATCGTCGTTTTAGATGTTGTCATGTATTACATTGAGCTTTCACTCGGACGTGAATTCTTATTTTACTTTAGTGTCTCTCTACGTCAATGAGGACTTCTGAATACGGGTTGAAATTACCAACGTATGTTGTCACCCTTCCTGAGTAGGCGTCTTCAGGCAGGCAGGCATGCAGATAGATAGATAGATAGATAGATAGATAGATAGATAGATAGATAGATAGATAGATAGATAGATAGATAGATAGATAGATAGATAGATAGATAGATAGATAGATATATAGATATATAGATAGATAGATAGACAGACAGACAGACAGACAGACAGACAGACAGACAGACAGACAGACAGACAGACAGACAGACAGACAGACAGACAGACAGACAGACAGACAGACAGACAGACAGACAGACAGACAGACAGACAGACAGACAGACAGACAGATAGATAGATAGATAGATAGATAGATAGATAGATAGATAGATAGATAGATAGATAGATAGATAGATAGACAGATAGATAGATAGATAGATAGATAGATAGATAGATAGATAGATAGATAGATAGATAGATAGATAGATAGATAGATAGATAGATAGATAGATAGATAGATAGATAGATAGATAGATAGACAGACAGACAGACAGACAGACAGACAGACAGACAGACAGACAGACAGACAGATAGATAGATAGATAGATAGATAGATAGATAGATAGATAGATAGATAGATAGATAGATAGATAGATAGATAGATAGATAGATAGACAGACAGACAGACAGACAGACAGACGGACAGACGGACAGACGGACAGACGGACAGACGGACAGATAGATAGATAGATAGATAGATAGATAGATAGATAGATAGATAGATGGATAGATGGATAGATAGATAGATAGATAGATAGATAGGTAGATAGATAGATAGATAGATAGATAGATAGATAGATAGATAGATAGATAGATAGATAGATAGATAGATACGCTCAAAGTCGTTAGTTCACTAAGAAATGGTGCACATTGAATAAATGTGCTCAGCTACGCGTCTTGCTTTTCTGCATGAACTTACTCTCTCTTTGTCTTTGCGGCACTCCACACAACATGGTGGGAAGATGCCAGCGGCACCTTCTCACCGAGAACACTCGTATTTTCTTCGATTTGCTCTATAAAGGTGGAGCAACCTGTGCATACTGCAGGCACAGTACAGAACTCCCCACGCACCTCGATGCACTATGAAAGTGGACAATAAGAGAGCTCTTGCACGAATACTCACTGAGTGGGTGAAGGTAAAAGGATGTAAAGGCTTACAGCCATAGTTGCGCATGAGGCCTGTCATATTGCTTAATTGCCTATTGGGATAATCACGATAACGAGTTGGGCATGCAGGTTTAGTACGCTGATTAGGTGTTCGCCATCGCACCCCACCCTATCCACCCCACCATGGCGGCCAGCGGCTCTCTCTCATTACCGCCTGAGTAAACATGGGTAAATCATGGTTTGATTGATAAGTTAGTTTTAACGTCCTGAAACCACCATATGATTATGCGAGGCATCGTAGTTGAGAGCTCCGGAAATTTAGATCACCTAAGGTTCTCGAACTTGCACTAATATCTCAGCACACCAGCCTACAGCAATTTCCTTTTATTTGAAAATGCTGCCGCCGCAGCCGGGATTCGATCCTGCGACGTGCCGTGTACTTTTGCCATTAGAGCACTGTGGTGGGGGTGGGTAGATAACCTCCGGCGGAAATATGTGGAGTGTAACTTCCCCAACAAAGCTTATTTATGTGGTCTCACCTGCACGGTTGAAAAGCTGCACTCACAAGCGAAGAATGACGTGTACAGTGACGTGTGTAGGACGTATATTCACGCCTTGCGGGTTCCCTATTGCGAGATGGCAGCCACATAATTCTGCGCACGCGTGAGCGCCACGTCGGCCAAGGTGGATTACCGGTCAGGCACCCAGGGTGCTGGAAACGGCCGCCATCAGGAACTAATTAGCTGTGGACTCCGAGCGGAGTGATACGCCTCCCCACCCCAAGTCGGTGTCTCATTATCCACAATTCCTCACCTTCCCCGCCTATCTCTCCCGCGGTCTCCAGGAAAGCCCGATATTGTGTGCTTCGGAAACAACGCTGTGAAGCAACAACGACCCCTGCGGACGAATGCTGCGGGGGTGACGTGGGAGTGCAAGGACATGGTGCAGTGCAGCAAGCCCACTTGAAGTTAGCGATACACGAAAACAAGATAATGGCGGTGACGTTTAAGCGCTGACGAGGTTTTCACAAAACGTTCTGTTCGACGCTTGCACCGCTTTTTACATGCACAGATGATGCCAAACCTTGCCTCCACTTTCACCTTTGGTAAAAGACTTATCGCCGGGCGTCTGGTTATAGATCGATTGCGTAGAGCAAAGCTTTTAACCACCTGTTTGTGCGCCGAGTGGCGTAACCATTCGTTGTTGGTAATGTAGCCGATTGACGTGAAGAAACACAATGAAACAAGAATAACCTTAATCAAATGAGATTTGGACCCGGTCCTTCTTCGAGTATTCTACTACAAAGTCACGTAGATTGTTGAACCTTATTCCTAGAAAAACGCTATATAGGCCTCATATCGGGCAAGGAATCAGATTAAACATATGTATTAAAGCGTGGCATAAGACTAAAATAACAATAATTCATCACACTATTTATTACGCAACGAAAGCCGGGTTTATTGCTTGCCAAGTACTGGAAAGGGTTCAGCCATTATTCTGCGTCGACATCAGCCACATGCAGAATCACATAAATGCATATAAATGATCGATTATTGGTAGCGGCCACATCGTTGATCTTCAACAAGATGGATAATGGCCTAGTGGGGGGCTGTCTACTTCAAAAAGAATATGAGATATCGTGTAGTCGATACCATGTGGAAAGCCAAAACCTGACGCATTTGGCCTTCCCCAATACGAAGCCGAGCTCAAGATTTTCGTTAGGCGGTAGTACAATCTTTGGTGATTTTTTGCTGTAGTTGTGTTGACGAAAATACACGGCAAATTGTGAAATAACTCTCACGAAAGCGATTCCTCTGGCTTATTATGTATGGCACGTATGCTAATTAAACATGAGGATGTCTAGGCCTTGCTATAAAATATGGCGACGCAGATATCTGAGTGATTGATTGATTGATTGATTGATTGATATCGGGGGTTTAACGTCCCCAAAGCACCGTATGATTATGAGAGATGCCATAGTGGAAGGCTCCGAAAATTTCGACCACCTGGGGTTCTTTAACGTGCAGCCAAACGTCAGAATACGGGCCTACAGTATTTTCGCTTCCATCAAAAATGCAGCCGCCGCAGCCGGGATTCGATTCCGCGACTTGTGGGTCAGGCGCCGAGTATCTTTACCACTAGACTATCGTGGCAGGATGACGCAGATATCTGACAAGTCGCATATGTATAGCGATGAAGATAAGCTTACAGGGATAGTGAGGAAAGATCTTTTTTCTTGAGCTGTTGTTTTAATATTGTCTTATAAGATGCAGGACATCCTGTTTCATTTTCCAGAAATTGCTAACGCCCCAGCAGTTTTCACTTCAAACTTCCTGAACAGCGATCTAAAAAAACTGAATTTTCGTGACTCAGCGGATATTAGAAACCTGGCTTTTAACCAGTTTAGTTTCCATGGAAAAAGTATCACTGAACTTTACAACAGCAAGCGAAAGGTGCAGCAGATCGCTATAAGATTAAGTGGGCTTCTTGTGTAAACGAGAATAATTGTGCACGGTAAGAAATTATGCTCGTGGCACATTTATTAAACTGAGCTACCATGCGGCTAAGACACATAGGCGGAATATTGCGCTTAACGCAGGGCCATAATTTAAGTGGTGATATGACGTGTGGCAAGAATACTTGTCATTTAACTCGACAAAATTTATGACCGAATAGCAATGTCTTCTACCATGATATCTCTATTATCGCGTCATTATTGACCTTTGCTCAAGTATATTGCAATACTTAGGTTATATAATTTTAAAAAAGTTGAGAATCTGCGTGAATACTGGGCCTTATAGGCAGAAAATCGGTCATGTCTTCAGGATGTCAATATTGTGGTTCCAGTTTTAGTACGA
This sequence comes from Rhipicephalus microplus, assembly GCF_013339725.1. Taxonomy (NCBI): domain Eukaryota; kingdom Metazoa; phylum Arthropoda; class Arachnida; order Ixodida; family Ixodidae; genus Rhipicephalus; species Rhipicephalus microplus. The sequence goes on along the minus strand of NW_023608517.1, from coordinate 12,953 downwards.
AAAACTGTGCTCACCAAAAGAACAAGGTACAGTAGAGGCGCACACGACACGCGCTGACCCACTACATAATTTTTGTTCTAAAAACAAAGCAAAAAAGTAAACAGAAGAGAGTCATTGAGGAACGTGAGATATCCGCTAAAAAAGAGAACTTCCTGTTGCCCCTTCTCAAAGTACGCATGCAACGAATTTCAAGTCGAATTACCCCACGTGCCGACCAAATAGTCATCATATTTTTCACAAAGCCTAATCAGTGGCTGGCTCATCCATCTTTCGCGGCCTCCTCTGATCTAGAAAGTCTCGACAATTTCCCGGGCTAACTGCTTTTTATGCCTAGATAGAACCATGTTCTACAAAAAGTGTGGGGTACACTCGCACTCACGACAATGATCTTTCGAGTGGGAATGAGACTCTTCTGCTAATGATTGCTTGTGATCATTTGATCGGACATTCAGGCACCTTCCACTCTGCCATAGGGCAACGGGATCTGGTCCAGGATCCTACGTTGGAGTCAACAAGCTTGGACGTTTGTTTAATACAGCATTCCCTGTGGGTTTCTTGTGAAGAAATCAGCTATGTTCACTTCAAGCGAGCGCACATGCCGCTCAGTCAATGTTTGCATGTGCGCTCGCTATTAAAAATCACTATTAAAAACGAATGTGTGGGACTACCAGCTGCATTCCACGTGTTTGAGCCATAGATCACTGTGTGTAAAATGTGCTATGAAAGGGATAAAGACAGAGAAGCAGCTTTTTTGTGTGCTCAGACGGGGCACATAGGTAGGCGTAAAAAGAAAGAAATAGCTGTTTTGATGCACGTATATACGGCACTAAACGTGATTTCAGTCATGTTTCAATTTTTCAGTGTTAAACGAGCCAGCCATCTGGGTTCATGTAAAACTGGTACTGGCGGGGTTGCTATTGAATTCGTTGCACAAGTGTTGTTGCATGGGAGGACTTTTATTTTTACGCCGCAAGCTGGTATTGACAAGTTCAACATGTTTGGCGTGAAAACTTTGGCGGTAAATGAAAGACGAAAAAGACAATCCCAGAAAACAAAATCCTTGACATGAGAGCGAATGCTGGAAAACATTCATAATGAATGAAAATTCAACGTCCATCGACTCACCGCCCATACCACCAGCAGTGTAGAGTTTAATTTGGCTGCTTCGTTTTCGGCGGCGATGTATAATTGACAATGTTAACAATATATTTTTCAACGGTGCAATGTCCGAAGCTAACACATTGAATAATTAATATTACGAGTTTTTACTCGGTGTTGGACTGGCTGGTTTACTAACGAACGTGGCTATTTAATGCACCATTGTAGCTTGTTACTGTAAAGTGCAAAAAGGGTTATATACGGCTCAGATGGGGCACTCAGAAATAATTAGAGGCAGTGAAATTTGCATACGAAAAAATTGGCCCCGTATCTGCATGTAATCTGCAAATGTCGTCGAAAGACGATAGTCTTGCGTGTGGTGAGAGTGAACAAGACATTTATTGGATGTTCTGCTCAAGAAAACCGGTGAATGGAATTCTAGAGGCACTGCGTTAGAGTGCCTCGAGCGTGCAGCGGAGGCAAACGAGCGCACCAAGTGACGTCACACGTGAGATATAAGCGCCATCTGGCAGTTGTCATATAAAACAAAACGCGTGGCTCTGAGACGGGTGTGCGCGCCCTTCTCAGAGGTGATAAGGTGTAGAACGCAAGGCGACGGGTAGGTGCCACCACCGTTTCGTTTTAGTAAAGTTGGAAACACTCGCCATTCTGTGCAAGCGTTGCATGGTCAGCGCAGCGTGAAAAACTCTACGGTCCTTAAAATTACCTATGTATGCCTTTCCTAGTAAGAGACGCACATGCAGAATATATACGGGTTGTTATGGTGCCCCAGACATGCGCAATTATTGCTTTTTAATTGACCTTTGCACAAGCATGAACGCTCAACCTTGAGCAACATAGGTGGGCGCTGCGGATGGGGTCGGCCGTTTCAAATGCCCTATGCCGTTAAGAATGGACAAACAGACAAATGTACAGACAGACAGACAGACAGACAGACAGACAGACAAAAATTTTTGGGTTGAAGGTCCCCAAGAAAGACTATCGTCTTTAAAAACTCGAGCAGTGCAAATTTTCTAATCCAGCGCCCAGCGAGCGCCCTAAGCCGCGAAAAGAGAAAACAATCACTCCGTGTTCTCTCTCCCGAGCTTTTGACCAATGCGAGTGTAAAGGCTCACTCTCCTCCTTTTCATCTTCTCATTCTCTTCTCCCACCCCCCACCCCCCCCCCGAACACCCATGCCTCTTAATCCCCTTTATTCTTCCCCTACCTTTTCCCCCTTCTGCCTCAAGTGTCGCGGTTGTGGTGTTCTCGCTAGAAAGACCGGTACTGCGTCACTTAACCCCACCCCTCACCCTCCTTCAGATCAAGGATATCTTCTCTCTCCTCTGCGTTCGCGCTGAGACAGCACTAGTCCCCCGAAGGGTGTTTGCACTACTTCGTAACAGAAGGACACCTTTTTTTGTCTGTTCCGGCTGTGACCTGTTGCCTTATATATTTACATTTTCCCACCACTGCCCCTCAATGTCTTTTCCCTCTACATTGCGAAGAAACGTGTTTATTTTTTTTCCGGATGCTGAGGCGCATGTCACCGACAAATGTCGTCATTAAAAACTTCCTCGTGCTCCACGGGCCCACCTCACTTTCTGCAATACAAAAACGTTGTTGAATCATGAGGACGCATCGCGCGCGACTTCGTATTTGCGACGTTCTTTAAATTGTAAACCGTGTGTAGCATTGCAACTACCCTGAGGCTCTTTATTTTTCCTTCGATTTAACTGCTAGCAAAAAGATATTGAAACATATGCATTGCGAGATGCTTCTGAGACTGTTAAGCTTGATTCGAGACATTTGCTGCTGGCACTTCTTTGGTATTCGTGCGAGGACTTCCTGGGCTCGCTTAGATAAACAAACTGAAATAATGTGTTCGCGTCACTGTGTCCGCAAACGCGACATTTCAACATTTATATCGTAGCATGGAACGGCGAGGTTTCGTAAGCCATGTGGTTTGCCGCTTCTAGTCTTCTCGGCGGAATGGCTGCTTGAAATCCACAATATTTAAAAGCACACTTCGAGAAGCATTGTTCAGAATATTTTCTCAGCACTCCGAGTTTCATATGTGGTGCCTTGTGCAATCTTGAAAAATGTTCTTTTTTTGCTTGTCCTATTACGTGCAAGAAAAAAATTAACTGGTTCAGTGTGGTAGCTGCTGACAAACGCGCTGACTTTCAATTACAAAATGAACAAAACGCACTCGCGCACGGTGCCGTCAAGCTTAAGTTCTCGTATCATGGCTCTTTGTTCGTTATTTTAAGCCAGTGCATTCATAAACGTTGTACGAGATGTTTAAGTAGTAGCCTATATGGGAGTTCTTTGTATGTATATATATATATATATATATATATATATATATATATATATATATATATATAGATATATAAGGGAAAGAAGTGTATACCTAAGAACTCGTTTTTCTGTGTTTTGACACAATATTACTGAGATGTAACAGATAATAATGCAAAGAAATGTATATAGTGGAAGTAAATAAAACCAATATATTGTAAATAAAATGAAAAGAGGGTGAAAATAACTTGCCGTAACGCGTTCGATGCTCCACCACTGAGCTATCATGGCGGCTATCCCACCAGCCAAATTATTGGGTTTATATGTGAATACAAATGTGGGAGTGCCAGTCAGCGCTACGTATATATATATATATATATATATATATATATATATATATATATATATATATATATATATATATATATATATATATATATATATATATATATATCTCCAAAATTGTACCAGGCAGAGCATTCGGTTTGTGAAAGATTGAGGTCGATTTGGGCGACCTTAGAATTTTCCCTTTGCTCGCTGTGACTCATTGAAGGTACAGCGATCGTGTTTATAACGTAACTTGCTGTAAACTAAGGGGTCACACTAATGGAAATCACTTTGTATCCTTAAAGCAACTTCAAGCAACCAAGGCACCCTTTGGTCTAAGAAAAAATGTGCAAATATATCAGCGTAATGATGTTTTGCCTCTTCGATTAGCGTTTTTTTTTTTCTCTTTGAAAATGAGTTCATGCATGCTTTAACTGAAAAGCCTAGTAGGAGCTCCGATCTATATCGGTTATCGACACGGCTCTTATAGTACCCACCTGACAGAATTGTCAGCTGATAACGGCAACTCTCTATTTGAAGAAGCGTTGAATATTACGCACGTTAGAATGAATGACATTTATTTCAAGGGGTGTCTGCAAGTAGGCCATAAATTACACATACTTTATCAATATGTCTTTTTTGTATGCTGAACAGCAATATCTTCACAGGAGCTGCGGCACAAGACTTTGTCACTATATACACCAGAGCGACGGCGCATGTTAGGGTAGCTCAAGTGTGTTACTAGTTGGTGTTCGGTTGCGTAATGGTTGTGGTCGTTGGGTACAGTATGCGCTGTATCTTATTTTTTCCTACTGTTCTGTAGTGTACTAAATGTTTTGTTAAGAGATTGAGGTCCGTAATAACTCGACTATTCCATATCGATAAGTTCTTCCGCAAAACCAATAACATTGAATGGTATCGAAAATGAACAATCAGAAAAACAAACATAGAAGCACATCGAAATCAGTTGAAATAGCATGTCAATGTACAGTTTGCATGCAGAACTTTACACTGTTTTAAAATGCTCACACGCACATCTTTCCATTTACACTGTGACATCATTTATAACATGTCAACCCCTAGTTGCATATCACGAGCAATTATGCAGTCCGGTTTCCATCAAGAAATCTGTCAGAAGGATGTTCACCTCTTTCTGAAGATACATTTCAGGCCATAGCCCAAGTAATTTCTTAATTGTAAGAGATTACCTATATAAACTTGCTAGTTTCTTTCATAATTTTTCTCTTTCATTTCGGTACTTTTGCGCAGGAAGCTGTTTGTGCATGCTACTTTCAGTAGACATCTGTGAATTAACGTCTCTAAGTGTCGTGGGAGATCTGTCGCTATTTAAAATGTTCTGTGCAGAGTAACTTCATAAAGTAATAATTCCTTTAACTTAGGGCTATCAAATACTTCTCCATAGAAGAATCGTTAGCTCCCTGCGTTATAAAATTTTATACTACCCATGACATGGGGAGTGCGCAATCGCGTCTTTCATTAAATGCTTTCTTGGCTGTCTGCCTCTTCAATCGTTGACCTTTATTCCAATGTGGCTGGGTGTCCACTGAAATAACATGTGACTCTGCGCTGAGGCATATGCCACAGTTTCTGCAGTACATTATGATATTTGATCATTTTTTCAAGGTTATCGTGCATGTTTGGCCATCTGAAGAGCGGGGTAGCTATTCGTGCATACTACCCACTTTCGCGTCCGAGAATTCTCGCAGATGAACTTGACTGTTTCAAAATTAGCCATCAATTAGGAAGCTCATGTAACTGTCTTTTCTTTCACTATAATAGCGTTAATCCTTTCTGTCTGTTAGTGGTAGTGTGTGTAAACAATTATAAACACCATTTATAAGTGCGTCTGGTTTGTGAAAATCCTTTTTTTAGGTTTCAAGGTGTTCGTGCTACAGATGATAATATTTATGGAAGAATTTAAATCAATTTACTGTAACCTGCAAAGTCAGTCATTTTTCTTTAAGCAGCTGCGGGTTGGTCGTTGACGTTCTGTTGCATAAGGTTAACATTCTGTATTGTGAAATTATGAAATATATATATGGTTAAGCAGACAATAAAATATAGTCAAATAACTGTACCTAGGCGTGCCTAATGAACACTCTAGTGTATTCGACAGAATATCCGTAGGGTTGTATGAGTCTGTTTATGTTAATAATACACTGGTTTTCTGGCGTTGAGTGCAAACATCAACAAAATGTCGCTCCAGGAGTTTTTCGAATGTCGTGTAACATAGCAGCAAAAATTATGAAGACAATAGCTGAAAAGTATAGTATTTTGGATGACACTAACAGTTGCGGTAATAGTTTGCAAAAACTGATTGCTCCTGCCTTCGATGCCGGCCGAATCCGCTCATAAACTCGCTTGTTTGCCATATCAATGCACCTCATGTGGTGCGAGGAAGAAGCGTCATGTCAATTATATCGGCAGAGACCGCCAGTTTGCATGTGCGGCGTTGATGAACATAGTCGCTGTTCTTTTGCACACTGAAATTTTTAGGAGCGAAGCTCCTTATGCTCGGGGCATGTACCTTGGCGTGTACGCTAGTTCTCTAGGTGATCGCGCGACAGCTTTTGCCGCACTTTCTTTCTCATCACTGGGAGCTCAGTGAGTGCACATCTCCACGCAGCTGTTCATCATGAACACCTTGAAAACGAATGCAGTGGCGTGGACAGGTCGCAACGCGGCTGCAATGCGGGCCAACTGCTAAGACTCGCGGTGAGACTTCGGGAGACTGAAAAATGCGGCAGCATCGGCGGCAGTCGCAAGCCAGCACCAACGTGGATCCGGAGGCGGCAGCCGCGGCGAGTGCTGGTGCAACCGAAGGAAAGCGGGCTCGTTGGCAATCGGGTCCCCAAGTGAGTGCCAGAAAAACAGAGGCGACATACAAGCGGCGGCAAGAGAACCTCGAATTGGAGTGGGCGCTGCAAGCAGCGGTCAAGCGCCGAAAGCGGTCGCTATCTGAGGTTGGAGGCGCCGACACGTGCTTCATGCGCAACTTCCTCGGTCACTTGTTCGGCCGTGGCTGTTATGCATGCGACCGCTTGTGGTTTTCCAACAACCTCACAGCCATAGTCTTTGTCGACAACGACCACCCCCACGCCAGCGTCATCACCACGCTTCAATGAGAGTTTCCGGTTGTACAGTGCTACACCGGAACGTGCCAGAGGACACTGCCTGCCATCTATGTACACCGCCTCCTTAACAAGCCATCATACAAGAAGGCCCTCGTCAAAAGTATTCACGAGTTCTCCCATTCAGTTTAGTGTAAACTCCTCCTTCATCACTCACTTCGTGGAGATGGCGCAACCCCCCCCCCCCTTTTTTTTTGTAAACTTGGCACGCATGCCTGGAATTTCTTCACACCGCACATCAAAATGCCTTTTTAGATAAACTGCATCTGCTATGGTCTCCATCACATGAGAAACGTTTTATAGGCCACATAAAAAAAGAATTCTACAATAGATAAGAAGTTTAGGGCCATCATGGTGTGGCGAAAGGGCAGAAACAATACATATATAAAAGAGGCAACAGTGGCAGCGGGTTTACAAATGAGCACAGAAGCACGGCTCGGTGCAATAATCTATATATGCGCCATATAATCCCTTAAGGCGTGTAGCGCCTCCTATAGGCCTTGAAACACGCGAAAAGAGTCGCCTTCTTGTAAAAGAGATGTCTTAATTTTCTGATTCGGCAAGCCCACCGAAATATCAACTTCACAAATGTGTGTTCATAATTGACCATAAAATTTGTCTTGAATCATGTAACATTGTTGTGGTCTCGCCGCTACCACTATGCTGTAGCGATGAAAAAAGAGAAGGACGACGTGTTCTGGTGAAACGCAGCCACGATATTGACTGTCGTAGTTCCCTCTGCAAATATCTTATAAATACAATCGCAACATTTTGATAGACGTACTGGGTACGACGCAAGACGGAACTCCATAGCGATCGTATCCTGGACAGCCCCACGGTGTCAAAATAAGAAAATTCTAGCGCTTCCACTTTGACTGTGACTTCGCGCCAGCCGGTACAGCCTGTCGTATACTGATTCTCCCATGTGACCCGGGCAACTTCTGCTGTACAGAAAACGTTTACGTCGACGACTGGATTTTGCAGCGGCTCATCGGTGGCACTTGACAATGATGCTGACCAGCTCGTATCTCTGCGGCACAGCAGGCGTGTGGTTTCAGGCCCATAAGGCACATATAACAAATTGAGCTGGATGTAAGCAAAAGCTCCGTGACCTCTTTGCTACGCCAGCCGGGCGCCAGCAAGACGCTTCAAACGATCTCTCCAATCGGGCTCATACTTCGACAGAATCCTATATGTCGTACATACGTGCTGTTCTTGCACTTTGCCATCATGTAATTGCTGAAGAGGGCAAAGTCAGCCATTAGCTCATGGGCATTGTAGATGATGTCTCCCATATGCTGGTGTCCAAGGACTGCTTGACCATGGATGACATCATCCAATAGTTTCGGCGCTTCGAAGAAATGAAAAGTAGCCGCATCGCACAGCATTTCATGCGGCTTGCAAATACTACAGATACATCATACTGCGAGGAAGTTAAGCCGACATGTACTCCACTGCTCCCCACCGAGAGCGTAGTCCTCATCGTGCGTCACGAAATCCAGGCGGGTTCTACATCATCTTTTCTGGTGCGCCCATCTGAGGATCCCCGATAACGATCTCGCTGATTAAGAAGGTTCTGCCGGAAAAACTCACATATGTTGGACCGCAGCACGTATGTTGGCTTACGCCACAACGTGTAAGTGCCACGACGCCTCCTTCGCGTGCACCAGAAACGTGTCGTGGCTACCATGGCCCTGCACAGCGAAGAACAAAGGATGACAAGCCGATCTGATGTCGTTGCCATGGCATGGAACATATAGTTCGCTATTGTCGGTCTCACACATCGTCATACGCCCCGCCGCAGTGGTCTAGTAGCTAAGGTACTCGGCTGCTGACCCGCAAGGCGCGGGTTCGAATCCCGGCTGCGGCGGCTGCATTTCCGATGGAGGCGGAAATGTTGTAGGCCCGTGTGCTCAGATTTGGGTGCACGTTAAAGAACCCCAGGTTGTCTAAATTTCCGGAGCCCTCCACTACGGCGTCTCTCATAATCTTATAGTGGTTTTGGGACGTTAAACCCCACATATCAATCAATCCATCACATCGCCACACCACTCGTTTTCTGGCGATGAACGTGACGACAACCGGCTAAATCACTTTGATGCTCGTGACAGTGACTCGTACAGTCGGGCTCCTCCAACATCAGTTTTATGCTGCTGCGTTCACCGTCTTCGCACAAATATCGCTTCCGATCACCTCAGCACCACCACTGTGCGTCGCCCCACCCTACCGGGCGCCTAAACTCGAAAAACTGCGCAATGCAGTTCACGTAGATGACGCTGCGTTAGAGCCCTGACGTCGAAACCTCTGCTCACCATGACTATGGACCAGAACCTGCTTGCTGTGGAAGGGGATCAGCCTGCATGTTACTACCTTCACTGGCACAGGTGCACATATTTCCAGTATCAGATCTGATTTCCGTGCATGGTAAAATAAGGTGCTTAGCCACCCAAGTCCCTACTTATGCATGTCGCTATTGGAGAAACTCCGGCTGTGCTCGGAATGTGTACCGCATGCGTAAAGGTGGCCCACCGTCAAACTTTCGTTATGTTTCATGTTATTGCTCATGGTCCCCATGAGGTCCTCCTCGTACTCGATTTCTTGTCTGACCACTCTGCTGTCGTTGACTTCTCCGCTGGTGGCGTACAACTCGACTTACCTCTGTCGGACTTAGTGCATGAGAGCTTGTTTCGAATCGGCTCTGACACGTATTTTGTTCGGCTGCCAGCACAGGCATTAACCAGCGTTGCTGTTGAACCGTACCCGAGTTACCGGATGGTGTTTTTGTGGTCACACCATCTCCGGGGCTCTTAATTTCGCTTCACGTGTCTTCTCTATACACAGTTGTAACTACTACGGTGAACGAAACGTGTCTAGCCCTTTTGAACTTGATGACTCTCGGTGCTCTGTCACCATCTCAAAAGTGCCAGATATCGCCTATGGCACCTTATTGCCCACTTTTGTTTTATTCGAGCCCACATGACGACGGTGTAGCTGGACCTTCAGCATTGCACAACAACGTAATTAAGGTGATTGCCTCAGACCTGATGCCCTCTCAAATGAAAGAGCTCGGTGATCTCCTACTTATCGACTCGGACATAATCGACTTTGAAGGTAGGTCTTTAGTGCAGACCTCGGAGATGGCGGGGAGCAGATATTGCCTGCGTCTGCTCGTCGCCTTTAGCAGACGCTTCCTACGTCGGCATTGCGAAGTGAGAGAGGGGCAAAGCGTAAGAGAAGAGTAGAGGGGGAGTGCATGCACACCTCCTTTATATTCACACTTGAAGGAAAGAAGACTAGAGACATGGCCGCTGGATGAAAAACAAGGTGGGGCCTGCTGCCTCGCGTTGCCGTCAATGGGTGAGCGCGTATGGGCAGAGTTGACCGTTACGGCCACTTTTTTGGGGAGGGCGCTAATGCTCAACCCCTCGAAGCGGATGGCACTTCGTGTTTCGATGTGGTTGCATAAGTATTTGCGCGTGTAGGTGTGCTCTTTCGTGTGTTTCATTGCGCTTATTTTGTGTGCGATCGTGTGTGGGGGGCAGTTTGCATCATGTTGCCTGTGATCGAGTACGAATCTTTCGTGCGTGCGTGTGTGTCAGACGGTTGTTAGTGATGTGAGGCCGTGAGTGCTGCTGAGCAGATCAACGCAAAGAAAGACGCTACACTTGAAACACAACGTATGACCCTGTGATCTACAGGTTCAAGAAGCGTATTGGAATGCGTAATAATTGTAACAAAGCACCTATTTTTGTCACAAACGAGCGCTGAAGCAGACGCGCACCGCCACCTCCTGACGACTGGATCAAATCAACGTGTCAAGCGTTTTTTTCACGGACACGCACAACGAAGCAAGAAAACAAGCATCAAAAAGTACCCAGGGCGTGCCTTTACCCTCTACACATGCGACAGCGAGCCAGCACAGATGGGGATAAGTTGAGACATTGAAACGGGGCCTCTTTTCAGGGCGACCATTTTCGCAGACGAACCGTCGAGACGAAATCCTTTCTCTTGGCTTCCGCCATGGTACGTGCTACGCGCAGTCCAATGACTTGGAATGTTCGCAAAATCGTGAACGATTGAAACTGGAGGTTTCGGAGAGTTGGACGGGTTGTGAACAATGGCCAAGAAGTGATGTTTGAGGGGTGTGAGTGAGTCGTTTAGTGCAGTCAGCAGATGTGAAAAAATAGAGCTATGACGCTGCTAAAAAAGTTTGTATATGAGTGTCGCCTGGACGACGACCAGCGTTGGGGTGCGTTTCAGTCTTTCCATATCTACAGTGAATTCTTCGAAAGCCTATGCACCTGGTAAGACAAAAAACATAACAAGAAGATAAATTTTGCCATGATTCTCTGTATAAATTGGCATGTGCAGTGCGTTGGACATTTCTTACTGGTTTCAACACAAGGGTCTTTACAGATTATGAATGAACGTGCTAGGAATGCTGTGTGCATTCTCTGCAACTTTTCAAAACTGAGCAAAGCTGTGGTACAGTGATGTGAAATTAGTGCCTCAACAGAAAAAAAAACGGCAACGATATGGCACTGCGGTGAAGACACATTCTTAAAACTTGGAAACCACAAAATGGCTCTTTAGTTTTTTACCTACAATGTACATTATTCATGAATGCTGAAATCTATTCTAAACCAAGAGGTGGTTAGTCTAGTCGGGAGGAGATACCCATGTCTATAAAATCAAAATACTGGCAAACAAATGAGCTTAGTAGTTTGTGTTTTCTCCCTTCTTTATGAATAACTACAGGTAGTCATCCCTCTGTTAAAAAGCCCTGTGCAAGTATTCTACAATAAAAAAATAAGCAATACGCTCCTTCGTATTTTTTTCTTTTTCATTTTACACAATATGAGTTTTGTATATATGCTGGCGTGGTATTATGCACAGCAGAAGCAAATTGTCGAGTCATGTCATAATTGATATAACCAGGGCGCAGCCAAATTCCGTCATCAGCCAATAATATTATCATAGCCTGTTAGGAGGCCATCTTAAGATTTTATCTTGCCAGCGCTGGTAACGAAACGCGAGTGGAAGCCTATGACATCACAAAAGCTTTCAAGCCTTGGTTACGTTAGGTGTAAATACGGTCGAAGGATTAAAGCGAGACGTAGACAGCACAGTGCGTGCCTTTGTTTCTTCATTAGTCATCGTGTTTACCTCACACTGTAAGCATTCCTATAGTGAAGACCCACCACACGAACTAGAACAAATGTTTAATTGGTCAAAGCGGAGCGTGCGTGCTCACACATGTTCAAGAAAATAAAGTGGATTCTCAAAGGCTTGTCTCTAACTTAGTAGTTCACCACTTCAAAAAAAAATATGCAGTAGTAATATTGAAAGAGTTTTACTGCAACAGACTGTGCGGTGGTCTTTTCGAACTTTCTTCTCTCTCACATTTGCGCGATATGGGTCACAGTGTCATGCAGTGTTGCGCAGCCAATATTTCCAACCTTGTTACTCACGCACGCAAAAACAAACGCACAACTCTTCCTGTTTATTTTGCGATTTTATTTACATTAGCTTATCATTAATCTGCACTACACAAATACTGACGTTGTTACCGTGTTTGTCTCACAAATATCACGCATTTTGTTTTTCCAAATGGAAATACCTAACTAAAAAGTGACGAAAACTATCGCAAAATATTCAGATTACGTTGAACACGCTCACTTTGTGCACGCGGGTAAGTTGAAAGAGAAACACAACAGAAGGCCTTGGCTCTGCTCCAATTAGAATATAAATTTGCAAACGTCAACAGAAAGATTGATGCGATCAACGTACTGAAGACCAAAACAGCAACAGTTCAGCAAAGCAAAATTGTGCTAGGAACGCCGTATTGAACTCTTATAGGAAAGTTAATTAGCAGTGACGAGCAGATTCAATTAAGCACGGCTTAAATACGTTATTAGCAAAGTTTTTCAACCACAGATAGGCACCTAAAAAAAACAAGGACAGAAAGAACACGCCACAAATGAAAAAAGGAAGACATCATAAGCCGACGGCTTACGCAAAGTTTCGTATTTTTAGCGAAAACAACTCTCAGAGAGCAACGGCGCAGTGACGGAG